>CM057164.1:4408525-4444610 GCA_029962745.1 Echinometra lucunter | reverse complement strand
TTGAATATCTGTCATAAACAACCATCATATTTTAGAATTTCTATTTGAAAATGCGATTGAAAACCAAAAAAGTGGTTATTTTGGCTCGCTCGCTCGTCATTATTTTAAAATTTCTGTTAGAAAATGCGATTAAAAACTAGAAAAATGGTATTTTTGGCTCACTCGCTTCGCTCGCTCGCAAAATAAATACTAAAATGTGTGTAGGGGGTCTGTGGGGTCAGTGAGGGTGTGTGCTTATACTTAAGTGTGAGATCGACAGAAAAAAAAACCGTCAAAAAAGTCAATCATCCCCCCCCCCCACTCGGCTGCAAATGAGAAACACGAGAAAATGTCCATCTATTAACTTGCTTCTCTCAAGGCTATCCATTTCTGGATAAATTTCATACCGCCCCTTCGAGTATAAAGGAATTTAGAATTAACTCACTACTCGTGTAATTTACTTTATTGTAGACTGATATTTTATAATTTGAGAGCAAATATTCTTTGTCGACCTGGTGCTTGACGCTTTACTTTCAGCGGTCACTAGTATCGGTTATTAGTAGTACAATTCATTAGCAACTTTTGCTGTTAGGCAAAATAAGACCGTGATGGATCTCAGCCATTCATTGCAAAGGATTAATTAGCACATGACAGTGGCGTTAGTAAAATATACACCCGAACTTTGGAACAGTTGTTTTGGACTGTTCCAAAGTGACAAAGGGTGCATTCTGACTGCATGTATTGCCGGCCGAGTTTTGTACATTACGGGGTATTTGTTTTATAAATGGTGGCATTTGGACCACAGCTTTTATACAGTAGTGGAAGACAAATAAATTTACACAGAGAATGTATATCACATACTGTTGATGAGCAATCGTGTGTTGCTCGTATTCACGCCCCCTTCCTGGGGTTCGAATATCGAAATCAGTGTAGACATGAACCACTGCAGAACTATTTTCAATAAAAAATGAAAACTCAACCATTACAGGTCGAGGCTATATATTCAACTAGAATTCTTGCTAATATTCAACTAGATTCTTGTACCAGTTAAACCATTTACAACACAAAGGTCTACTTTACCCATTAGATCATCTAGCTAGTGACGGCAGTGAAACGATTTCGCCTGACTTGATGAGCTATATAGGTTTGGTTGCTTTGCCAAGTTGCATCAGCTTGCGTACTAGTAGGCCAGCTTACCATGGAGCTAATTATTACTCCTTGCACGGAGCTTCAAACACTCCTTGCTAGTACTGTGTGCATACGCACGTCGTCCTGGTCAAGGTTAAATGTTACACGTTGCATACAAGCAATGTGCACTAGTATGTATAGTAGGCCTACTTCGAACTATTTAGATACACGATAAAGATAATCCTGATGAGGATTCTCGTCTGCTGCAGTCTCTGTTAAATTTTGCAGTAACCTAATTCACAAAGGCCTTAAGAATGCAGCTGAGAATACATTGTTACAGAATAAGTGTTTATAATCATCATGGCTTTAACTTATGAACCTACCAGCAGTTTGTTTTTTTTTTAAATCCCGTATGTTTTACAGGCAATTCTTTCACAACAATTCATATGTTAAACACCCTAATAATTGAACTACTTTTTACAGTGTTACCCGGACACGAGTGGGGGCATATAGTGTATCATTCAGTGTATGGAGCAAACGGGATACATGGATATAATATACATGCAACAATGGAAATACCCACATGAGAGTCTACCTGGGGTATTAGTTTGTGGAAAAAAATGTGAGTCGAGAACTATTTTGTACCGGTTCATGTAAAATGTTGACGTTTGGGCCCTACAGTTAGGACCAAAAGTTTAAATACATGATATTCTCCTCTTAGAAAAGCGATATAGGGCCTATAAATTTCATAACTTATTTATACCTTCTCAAGGAGGACTGACATTTTTGGCCTTCACTCGATTTGTCCTGTAATGAATGTATGTATGTATGTATGGTTGGACCTACTACTCATCGACTGCCTTTAATTGGTTACGTCGTATCTCAGAAGTCAGAACATGCTCGTTGGTTTTCCCTTAATTTCGTCTCACTTGTGCAGAAAATGCAGCAGATTAACATCGCATGTTCAGATGTGTTGACTCGTACGATACGCACGGAAATCTCGGCGACAAACACATGTGATTTTTTTCACTCGGCGCCTGTGTGAGCTCATTATTTAAACCGATCGCCTGTCCTCTGTAAGTTGATTAAGCACGATTTATCATCTTCATTCTCAATTTGGTTTTCTTTTAATGATTAAATTCTGTTATTTCATCCTAAATTCTCTTGGACTTTGGTTACATAATACTGTGGGGTATATTGCGCCACGTTCAACGCGTACTTTTGATTTCATGCGCCGGAAAGCATTGCGCGAAGTGGTCGGTTTCAAAAAGGGTGGTCGATAAGTAGTAGAGCTACCATATATCACTCTGAAATCATTCAGGGGAGCGTTTCATGAAGTCTTTTGCGGTGAAATCACCGACAAATGTTATAAGCTACTGAAATACTCGCATCTGATTGGCCTGAAAGCAAATTAGTCGGTGAAAACCACCGTACTAATTGTTTCATGAAACGCCCCCGGATAATCCAGCGGAAAACCCCCAGGCGTTTACAGCGCCATAACACTGAAATGCGCATTAATGTTTTCACGCTCCAATAAAAGAGGGTTTTCACTAAAAACCCTGACGTCATATTTTGCACTAACTTTGTAGGAATATGATTGGTCGACACACCTTTATACGTGTGGAAACAAAAAAAAAAACAACAACAAACAAACAAACAAAAAACAACAAAAAACAAAAAAAGATGCTTTTGATTTGCCTCGGCTTTTGTTCGGGGCCGGTGCCCCTCTACGCATTCATTTACGCGCAGAGAGGTTGACGCTTCATGAATATTATGTGAAACGATAATTGGAATCAGCTGGAAAAAACATGAGGTAGGCCTAACCCTCGTTCTTCTCAATCAAGGATACCAAACTTAAAAATAGGGCAGTTATTGTAATTTTTTGTAGGGGTGTTTTTTTTTTTCAAACCTAGAACCTGTCACCCGAATTTTTCATTTTCATTACAAACTTTTCGAATCTCTGCATTAATCATCTTTATAATGATTATTCATAAATGTAAAATGTATTATCCTCAACCATCAAAATGATTATCTCATATGGTAGGTGAAATGGTGAGCGATGACGATGAAAAAGACTACACAGTAGGAGGATATAATGTATATCGGACTATATGAACAGATTTAGAAATCCACTCTTCTATGACGCTTTTTACTTTGAAACCCGCCATCGATATCAAGCTACTCGCTCATGATGACGGCCTGCTCGCTCACAAATTCTGTGTATATGTTATAGAAACACAGAAATAAAAAATCAAGCAAATACGCAAACAAACAAACAACTTTCTAAAATATGAAACAAGACGGAAAGATCACATCAACAGGGCAGCCTGGAATGCATAATTTGTATTTAATAAATTATTCAGTTATATTTTCTGGGTCCCCTTGCACAAAAAGTGCGTTTGACATGTTTAAACGCAAATCAAAGATTAAAACGCGACTTGATTTTCAACCAAGTAGGACTGAGTACTTAGGACTTGCGTTTGATTTTTTGAGTTGCGTTTAATCGCAAATGTTTATGCAAGAGGAACTCTCTTTCATGTATACATTCATCTCCAACATGATAATTATATCACTCAAAAAATATGATTCGGTATGCTATATGATTTTTTGACCTTGTCCTCGTGAAAGTTCGATCCTTGCAAAAGAATCTTCAAATAACAGGAGCAGTTTTACATGCATAACACCACAATCACCATTTCTTCTCCTTGCCTCAATATTGACTTTATTTTCTTATCCGCCTCACCGCCTGAAGATATTTCAGAAAATTGTATGGTGAAAAACTGCTGTTACAAAGATAACAAAGCTGCAAATGTATAACAGTTGCATTCATAAACATAAAGATCCCTATACCTCTATGATATTTTTATCTGGTCTGCCGAAACAATGTGTAGTTCATTTAAAAGAACATGATTTATTAGCAGGAAATCATGTGCCTAAAGTTTATTTAGAAGTCGTGTTGCCAAGAAAACCCCCAAATGTGGTATGATTCAGGATATTTTTGACCCCCTTCAGCTGTGACCCAATTTCAACTGGGTACCCACTTTGACGTCAAATGACGTCAAAGTGGGTACCTTGTCGCGTAATCTAGCAAAATGCGCGCAAGGTATAATTACACTATTGTAACAGTCTAGCGCGCCAGGCACAACTGCAATGCGCAAGCTGGGTACCCACTTTACGTCATCACCTCATACTCAAATTTTTGGTCAACTCTTGTATTTTTCATGAGAAAATTAGCCAAAATGCATTGATTTCGATTGAAAATCATCAAATTTTTAATGTTATTCTTCTTAGAATTCTATTCTCGATCCAATATCAAAAAATATTTTACCATTGTGTAATCACTTTTAAGCCGTCAATCATCGCTATGTGAAGTACGAGATATGTCTTGGCTATTTCCCACATTGTCTACTTCTAATTTTCACAATGAGATTTTTACGAAAAATGCCTTTGAAGGAGCCAATGATCCATGCATGTATAAATTTAAAATCATAAAATAACATAGAATTACCATTCAAACTCATTAAACCATTTACTATTTCATGAAATGTGATATACTGAAACAAAATTATTAAACATAGAAAATAAACACATTGGCCGGAATTCACGAAAGAGTTTTGATTTTTGGTATTGTTATTTTCAACCGCTTTCTAAATATCGAAAACATTGATTAAACCTCCACCCAGGAATCATGTAAGGGCGTGTATATTGAAATAAGCGTACCGTATATTATCAGCGCATTATAATGTCTGCCCATTGGACACGAGAGGAAATGAGAGTATACAGAGGCTGAAAACATTAAAACCTCTTTCGTGAATGTCTGGAAAAAGACATAGAGTGAAGGCACTGATTATTTATGGGAAGGTTCCCTGCAGCTTACCACGTCTATTATGAGAGGGAGCGAAGCGATCAAGCGTGGAACCGGGTGGCCGTTGATGAAACATACTGAGAGAGTGGAAACACTCGACTGTGGGCAGGAATAGTTTTTTCCCCCATTTCCCTCAACGCCTTTAATATATGTATTTTCTTTAGCTTCCTTTCCTCTTTTTTTCAGTCTAATGAAAACTAATGCTTCTCGGACCTATAGTCAGAGCTATGCATACTATCTGTGTTGTTGTTGTTGCTTTTGTCGGGAACCGTTGATGGCTACTAATTTCTCTTGTTCCCCATGTGCCTAACGCACGGGATCAGGCTGGCTCCACTAGGGCATCAGGTTAACACGGTGGGAAAATACAATATGTAGCAGCACTAAGAAGATGCCCACCATCAAAGAAATACTGTGAGACAAGACCATCATTATTTTTGTCCTTTCACACGCAATTTTTATAGAAAATTTATTGGCAAGCATTCAGTTTATTAATTGAAGACTGGGACAGAGTATTAATTTTTCGAACGGAAAAAATCTTCATTACTTTCTATAAAATAACACGTCTTATGAAAAATGAAAGAAACGCATGAAAATCACGACGTCCTTTTAAACAGAAACCAGAAAAAAACAAAACAAAAACATGAACGAGAAAACAAAGCAAAAAACTTTAGAAGTCTTTATAACGATTTTCATAACACTTTGCTTTTCTGAAACAATTCTGTTTGCATTTTATAGAAAAAGGAAAGAAATACAAGTTACCAAAAAGAAACACCTAAAGAATAATAATAAAAAAAGGAAACCAAACTGCCCTGCAGCAAACATGGCAAAGGGTACCATGACACCGACATCATGCTCCAGCGACAATTGCTTCGGGATTTATTTCGTTCAAGATATAGGGTTAATATTAAGAATTGCATTTTGGGATTTAGGTTCGCATATGCAGCGGTAAGCCCCTTCAAAAAAAAAACCGAAAACCCCCCCCCCCCCCAAAGAGACAAATCTAAGTGAACGCAATTCACGCAGCACACGTGTGATATTGTGCACCTACAACAGTACTCCAACTCGCAGCACGCTTTTGAAAAAGTACTTTCAGTTGTTTTTTTTTTTTTTTTTTTTTTTTTTTTTTTGTTTGTTTTGCCGCTGCATATATAAATGAGCCTACATAAGTTCCGCGATTATTAGTGTTTCACCGAGGGAAGAGCAGGAGAATCCAGTTGGTGGCTGCGGAGCAATATCGTAAAACGGCAGCAAAGCGTTTTGTTTAACTGTCGTTGAAGGGTTCACATTTAACCCCTTTGACCCCTAGGCCAGTGACCCGGAAGATGGAACCAGCCAAGGGTTGTGTTTTCTTCTGTTCATCAGTGAGGAAATGTTTGGCGCTGGTCACGTAGAGCTCGTCAAGGTTAGGCCCTCCCCAGCAGCAGCTGGTGATGTTGGTGGTTGGGAAACGGATGGTCTGGAGTTTCTCACCTGAGAATCAGATAGAGGCAAAAGGTTCAAAAGAAATATATCCACATGAAGACGAAAGTGATACCATCCAATCAGGGCACCGTTTCATGAAAGTTGTCAGCACTGACAAGTTGTCATTCTCTGACAATTTCATTAAAATCCTTAGTTTTGATTGGCTTAGAAGCACTGGTCACTGACTATTACTATGGTAATGTCAGAGAATGACAGCTTGTCAATGCTAACAATCTTCATGAAACGGTGCCCTGATCTAATCATATTAAATCAAATAATGATGAGCATGATTATGAATGATGACGAAAATTATATTTTAAAAAAAGAAAACAAATAAGGATGACATGACGCTGCAGGAAAACTTCTCAATATTTAGAACTGTTTATTGCTGTGAAACAAAGATTTCGAGAATGGTTTTTCAGGCAAAAAGTCCATATATTTCAAAAACGTGCAGGGAGTCTGATCGACGTAGTAAGGCCTACCATTTGCATTAGAAAATCCATACTTCTTTTCAGTAACTTTAGTACGTAACTTGAGTGTCCCACCATCGATAACGGTTAGGTTTGAAATACATAGGCTTGTTTCATGTTTTTCTGATCAGGGATGGGCCGCGTAACCCCTCATGGTTTATTTATTCATTCATTTTTTCATTCATTTACATTTATTAATTTATCTATGTATTTATTCATTTATCTCTTAATCTATTTATGTATTTATGTATTTATTTATGTATTTATTTATTTATTCATTTATTTGTTTATTTATTTATTTGTCGAAGAGTACACTAAAGAATTAGGATGGGTGAACCTGAGAGGAACTCCCGGCTTGTCAAAATCACATTTCGGGAGGAGATAACATCATACCACTGGCGTAAACTCCGGGGGGGGGGGATGGAAGGTATATACGCCCCCCATACACACGCACACTATTTAGAGAGGGGAGGATGGCATGCTCAAATATATACCCCCCCCCACACACACACACACACCCACACACACTTTTCAAAGAAAAAATAATATTGTAATCAATCATTTGTTGAAATTTTTGATAAAACCTATCATAAACGACGTTTACAGAAGTCAATTTTCTGTTTTAAATGCTATTTAGAAGCAAGAGATGGGATTAGGAGGTCCCGATAATTCCGATTTTTTTTTTCAAATTCAAAATAAAATTCAAATCCGAATTCATATTTATTCATTTCCAACAGAAAGTTGACTTTATTTCATGTTATTGAGTCAGTTCGCTCCAGAAATTTCGGCAAAAGATTTCAGTCACCCATCCCCCTTCCCCCACTCCTCGAAACGGATTTACGCCGGCGTATCATAATGTTTTTCAAACTTTACAGTCCCTCCCCTCTGACATCCATCTATCAACCCCCCCCCCCCCTCGCAGATTGGAGTGGTACCCATGCGTGTCCAAAAAAGCGGCGTAAACTTGATAAAAGGATCGGATTTCTGACCCAAGGCGTCGACGCCGTTTGGAGTGTATTTCAGCGTTCATACATTGGACGTTTTCTGGAAAAGGGGGTGATTTTTTTCAATCTAACATTTGACATTTTGAGAAATAGGATTTCCTTCGACATTTTTAGATACATTTTCCGACGGCCAATGATGCATGTTAGGGGTGCATTTTACATAGTCCTACGCCATTTACGCCATTTAGGGGTAGAATTTTAGAATTTTGACACAAATCAAATCAAATTTTATTGATATTCAATCCACAATTTTGGATTATCATCAAAATGAACAATACAAAACAAACAAAGGATATACACAACCATAAACCTAATTAAGGTAAAAGTATACATATTTGGCAAAATCAATGAATAAGTGGAACCAAAATAATAAAAAAAAGTGTAAAAGTATACAGAAATAATATAATCTGTTGTTTTTTCTATAACTGCCAGACAATATAAACACAACAAAAAAAGTAACTCCCCCTAATTCAAAATAGCATAACTTTTTAACAAAGACATGTTTACGAAAATAATTTGGCAGGAGTGTTCCTACACTTATTGACTAACTTCTGTTTGAAAATGATATTGATCTGCCAAGTCATGCATGAGTGAGCAGACATTAAAGGCAAAAATGTGACTTTTCAAATGTCAAAAGAGTCATTTTGGGGGGTTTGTGAACAAGATAGTTCTGCGTTTTTTAAGTGTTGTTGATGTTTTTCGAGGTTGTGCCATGGTTGAGTGACAAAATTGCGAACAATGAAGCAAGAAATGCTGAAAATTTACTGTTTAATGCCGGAAAAAACGAATACCTGGTATTTTCACAAAAATGTGCTGACTCATGTTGGTCGATGCCAGTTTTTTTCCACAACTGAATGGATTTTGCAGATTTAGGAGGGCTGAACATCATTTTCTTCTCAAAAAACTGTGGTTCACCCAACTGTGAATAAACATGAAAAGTGTCAGGGATAGGCATGACTGGATCAAACAATGGATAGAATTCAAATTCGCCACAGGTTTGTTTCACAGAGCCCCAAAATGACTCTTGTGACTTTTGAAAAGAGACATTTTGGCTTTAATGTTTGCTCGCTTATGCATGAGTTGACGGATCAATCTCATTTTCACACAAAAGTAAGTCAATAAGTGAAGAAACACTCCTGACCAAATTATTTTGCTCAAAACTTTTTTTGTTAAAAAGTTATGCTATTTTGAATTAGGGGGGAGTTACTTTTTGTTGTTGGTGTTATATACATAAACACGTGCGGGCTCCTTCCGTATTCCTCCCTTATTCTGCAAATTAAAAAAGAATACAACAAAAAAATTAAAAAGTCTAAATATTATGCTCCAACCTGCTCAATCTTTCCCTATACATATTACTAATGGAGGTACACAAACTTTTGTTATATCATAATCGCGAGATTTTAGTAAATATATTATTTTTTCGTGTTCGTTTTTATCCTTAAAGGTGGGCACTACATTGTTTATGTTTTGGAATAATTTTACTGTTACTAATTCTTATTTTCATAAAGTTTATTATGTGTGATTTATCTATGTCTAATAACAGATAATTTTCAAAATCGCATGTATTTTTTTAGGTCCTTATAAGTTCTAAGTTTGCTACAATACACCTCACCGTTTTCATCTAGAGTTCTCTTCCCTTGTCTGATATATCTTTCTTGAAGTTTACTCCAATAGATTTTATAAGCTGTCGTTCGAGAATGTATTTTAATTGTGCCATATATGATGAAAACCAATATCTTTCAAAAATACTTCTAGCTGTTGGCAAAGCCCATTCTTAATTAAACACGTTTGCGTTGTATGCAATATTGATAAGGCTGTTAGCATTTGAATTTATGATATGTATCCATGATTACGCCATTTAGGGTCTAGTTTATTTGAGATGCTTGGACGAGCATGGGTACCACTCCAGTCTGCGAGTACCCTCCCCCCCCCCCCCGGGCCCCAGCCCCTTTTGATAAGAACAAGAATTACCTGTTTGTGGGTTGTATCTGCAGATGACGTCCCCGTTGAAGAGTGCAACCCACAACATGCCTTCACTGTCGATGCACATACCGTCGGGAGGCCCTCTTGCGTCCGGAACTTTCACAACCTGACGACGGTTGCCTAAAAATTTTAGAGAAGAATTACACGTATTTTGTTTGTTTATCTGTTTTTCAAATTTGTCTTCCACAATATCACCCTCTAGAAAGGGGGTTGAAATTATAATATGAAGTATGAAAATTCATCTGGACTTCGAAAAAGTAAAACCAGGAGAGCAACATAAAAAGGTATTATTTTTGTTGTGTTTTTTCATTTTCTTTTCTGTCACCCGACACTTACTACATTACATTCGTGGAAAATAATACGATATGTCCAAAACAGGGGAATGCCAGAGGAGATTGAATAAGACTAAATCTATTTCGTATAAAGTTCATAATGGAGTTCCAAACTCTTCCTTAATTTCTGATTTTCTGATAGATAACTAGTGTAGCTATGGTCATAGGGCGCGGCGCCCAACGTAGACTTTGGTCTACCAAGGTAAAATTATTCCTTTCTTCTTTTTCCTATTTTCCCCCAAAATGCTTGATGAAATTTAAAAAATCAAGTTTTAGGCTGACCCAATGTCTTAACATAATCCGAGTATCCATGTGAATAAAATCATAGTTCGAGATAAGCAGAGTATTATTCAATCGTCGATGACTGACTTCATGATTTGTATAACAACATAAAATTAAAAAAAAAAAACATTTACTGATCTCGGCGGTTTCGTTGTTGTAGTCGAAGGCATCGACACCATGTCTGAGAGTATCGATGTAATACAAGATCTTACGATCATCCGTCCAGGCCATGCCATTAGATATATCAATCTATCATGAAGAAAAAATGAAGAAGCCTTGAGAACGAAAAGCAGAGGCGTACTGCAAATATGCACAAAATGGAGGGGCGGTGGCTGATGTCGGTTCCCCGAATAATTTATTTACTCAGACATTTATTCTTTTGAACAAGACAATGTCTTCATTTTTTTCTCCGCGCTTGCTTTGACATACGCAAAATTTTGAACGTCTTTGTTCCTGAAAAGCAGAAAAGTTACATGTATGTAGACCTTGTTGCCCAAATACAGTATATTCGGGCACGTCGCTGCTCGAACATGGGGTGGAGGTTGTCCAAATATGAGCAGTAATCCTCACACTTTTACATTTTAGCAAATGATTAAACATAAGACCGAACAGGTCCCCCCCCCCCCCCAAGACTGACATAATCAGCAATCTACCTAGATGTCATTTAGTGTGTTTGTCATTATTTTTTGAGAAATGATGTCTGTATTTTATTCAACCCTCTTACAATAATTACAATTTGATATGCATTTTGTAAAATACAAAATTTGAAAGGGGTCTTTTGTTCTAGTTTTGAAAAGGAGTTAGAGCCAGCAGTGCACCCCCACCCTCTCCCGCCGCCGCCCAAATAAATCAATTTTTGGAGAAAGCATGCAGCTTCACTTACATTATCAACGTGCTTCGTAACCTTAAGGTTTGAATGTAGACAGAAGAGAGAGCCTTTCCCTTTTTCCACACCAGCCAACACTTCCTCAGCTCCCATTGTGCCTTTTAACGATAAGAGATATAGAACGACATTAGTCATGTTTATGACGGAGGAGGAGGTTTTTTTAAACAACACATGCATACGTTGGTATCAATATACATTTAACACATCACTTTATTTGATAGATGATAAAATAAATAGATAAAATGCTCAAGGGCATAAGTGCCGCGCCTGGATCGAACCCCGGACTTTCGCGTCTTCAGTCAAGCGCCTTAAACCACTCGGCTACGTCAGCTCGTACAGTAAGTTGCTGCTCTTGTTGTCTTTGTTCCTGTTGCTTTTGTTGTTGAATTTTTATTCCGATATTTTTTCTTTTTATTGCAAGCAAAATAGCAACTAACACAACATCAAACAACGTGATACTAGTAAACAATGCGCATTTACACTCTAAATTTCTTAGATTAGGAATCAATCTAAGTTGATTGCATTTAGAGACAACTCCAAAATTAGATTAAAGAATTATAATCATTAAAATTGATTTCTAAATCTATTAGATTAAGATTTTTCAATCGAATTTTGGAGTTGTCCCTGATTCAAGATTAACATAGAGTACAGGATGCTTCTCGTCATATTTTACATGGACATGATGGAAGGCATTAGAGAATCAATTTCCCCGTCGAGAGACATTTTTTTCTTCTTCTATAAAAATCTTCTGATTTGACACAGTAGGCATACAGGAATTAGAAGTCTCGAGTTGGCTCAGTCCGTAAAGCCTGTCGAACCAAAGATCGTGGGTTCGAATCTATCCCGGACAGATGACTGAGGCCTGCGTTGTGAGTATAACGTGAACCTCCCGTGTTTCATAGACGCGGGCTATGTTTCAGTGGAAAACACTCCGTCCCTCGGATAGGAGGCCTCTTGTAGAGGAGAGTCACCACCTCTGCACGTTAAAAACTCATTGCACCATTCGAAGAAGGGTAGGGGGACACCCAGGTGTATTGGTTCGATTTTGATTAGATTTTGATTTTTTTCTTCATTCTTATTAACATTTTGGTAACACAAAAAGGTACTTTTTTGACAATAAACCATAAATATACAAGTATTCGTAACAATTTTTTTTTTCAAAAAATAAAAAAATGATAATTTGTCTAATTATTGTAATTGATTAAACATAAAATCATTTGCGGAAGAAGGATTGCCACCATAAGCAATATGCTTGACAATATGGCAACCCCAAATCAATATTATTAAACAGATAGACATTTAAAATCAGCAGAATGGATAAAAAGAATTGAAATCCTAACTTAAAAGGATAGTGACAATAATGATGATGTTGATGATGATGATGATGAGGAGGAGGAGGAGGAGGAGGAGGATGAGGCTGATATTAGTAATGATTCAAATGGTAGAAAGGATGACGTTGTGAAAAAAATGAAGAGTTCACACAGAAATTTTACCTTGAATATTCTGATAGTAACATGGTTTTTACTTTGGCTTTAAAAGAGTAGAGGGAACTACTGGATTTAGGGACAACTCCAAAATTAGATTAAGAAATTATAATCATTTAAGAAATTAATTAATTCTAGGAGAGGATTCCAAAGGTCTGGACCATGGTGTCTTATGGATCTATGGGCAGTAAGTAACTTTGGGTTGACTAAATGAAGATTGGAGGAATTGCGGGTAGGGTAGGAGTGAACAGTACAAAAGTGGTAAACCTGCATATCCCAAAAAGTTATATCGGAAGGAGAGACCGAGGGTCACAGTGATTAAGTTCGCTTTCCCCCCAGGTGACGCAAAAATACTGAGGCTAATAGCAAAGGATTTCACCTTACCCAGTTCAGAACTCACTCAATCCTCCCTGCACTCTGTATTTTTATTCCTGTATTTTGTATCGTTCATGCTTTTATGACAGTAGGCCTATTGGTCTTACATCCTTTGTCATGTTTTAAACAAAATAAACCGAATTGAATTGAATTGAATTGACTTGAAATGAAATGAAATGAAATTAACTGAAATGCTTCACTTTAATCGTTGTTACTGGCCTCAACCCGAAGCCGCGAAGCGTTAAGGTCAAACCAACACAACAAGCTTCGTGTGCCTTCCACTTTGTAGATGTACAAACCTGATGAAAAAAATGAAAAGGCATGTGTGCAGGTATGCATGTTTGGGGCCCTTCAGTTTATGAAAACTGTTCATCACGTAATCATGGAAAGATATATGGGCCGCGACGCGACAAAAGGGCCCTTAGCTCTCCAAATGGCTTACGCAGTAAAACCGCGCTAAAGTCAACGCTTATCAAAACGTGCACACTGAAAAAAACAAAACAAAAACAAAAACAAACCAAAAAAAAGCAGTACACGTGCAGAAGAAAAAATACCGGAACAGTGACTCTAACGTTAGACTAGTAGTAGTCCGTCGATTAATCCGGCTCAAACTGATGATCAAATGTCAAATCATGCATGGTTGGATGAATCGGTAAGAGCATTATTATGATTTCTCCAAACAGTTTGTTCCAGTCAAAATTACGGGTTTTAAAGGCATTTCGTGCATTTAATTCAGTTTTAATAGGTGACTGTCTACCTCGTTTCGTATAGTCTAGATCTAGTGCCCTGCAACTGCAAGGCTGCATGCGACATGCATAGACTTTTCAAAGATAAAGTTAGTGAATAGGTCTAGTGTTAACTGTTAATCCCGACATTTAACGTTGTATTATGAAATCTCCTTCCTCTGTTATTTCTTTTTCGTATTACTATATAATCTCAGAATATTAATTTTTGTAATTTATTTCATCAGTTTGGCAATTTCTTTAAACCAAGGCAAGATGTACATAGATTCTAAGTTCATGTATGATGAAGGGCCCTATATTTTTTTTTTTTTTTATGCTATAACAAAGTTATATATGCGCACCTAACATTCACTTGAAATTGACAAGCTTTTCCTTTCGTATTCCTCTAATCATAATGGCTGACTTCAGTTAATCTTCATATCTTAGAGTCTAATTGTGCCGAAATCTCATTAAAATTTGTGTAAGAACAATATCATTTTCACAAGAAAAAGCGACGATGTGTCATAATGTCGGAACGTTATTTGCCGCTAATAATATAGCAGATGAATGCACGATATGCCTTTAAATAGCCTAGGCCTACCTCTATTTAAATTTGTTGACGTTTGTGCAAGTCTATTCCACTACAATCATGGGACTACATCCTAACTTCAGACCTGCTTCTACCAATCTCTGTCTTGGATTTGTTGATTCATATTTGAGGCCTCAATTTTCCCATGCTGAACTTCACTGATCAGGGATTCATCAGAAAATTTTAGCAGCTAAGTTATATGCCTACAGTGTATTTCCTACACAGAGATGATAAAATAAAGTTAGGCCTAGATCTATAATAGGCTATAGTCTAGCTAATTTAGGGCCAGACTAGGGCCTTGCCCTACCTCGGGCTCTGGATGAATATGGAATTACAAATAACCTTTATGTATCAATCCTGTAAGCACAGGCCTGATTTTAAAAAATTAAAGAAAATAACAAGAGATGAAGCTGAATTGGAGTGGGGGGGGGGCACTGCATTGTTTGCTTATAATCGAGAGGAGGATGGGAGGGGGAAGATCATTATTAGCAAGCAGTGCCCCCCCCCCCCCCACACCCTTCCCATTTTTGTATTGCTGGATTGTCTTCAGTTGTGAGTGCATTGTCTCTGTAGACTTTTTTTTATATAGAGCAATTGAATTACAAACTGAATTTCAATTATGAGGCATTATTGAATATTTAGTTAAATTACTTTTAGATTAATCAAAGTTAAAACAATACTAATCACAAAACAACATTACTTAATGGATTAATTGTTATTATTACTGTGTAAAATTTCGTATTAGAATGAATGACATTTTGTATTCCATACTCATTTAATGCTGTTGGTGTACTTCAGCTGTTCTAAAACAATAAATCTGTATTTTAGTGTGATTCATCTAAGCAGTTTGCTGCTTCTAATGCCATTTTATGTATCATTACAAGGGATTTTATCTTTTTTTATTTATTTTTTTACAGGCCATTGATATGGATCAGCTAAGGTCATGCTCGTTCCTATCGTCATTGTCATCTCCAGGCCAATATAGGAATGTTGGACTGTATCTTAGAGGCAAAGCTGGAAGGAGAGGGGGAGGGTATGATAACCACATTTAATTCAAAGATCGATGCTGGAAATGTCAGATCATTGCATTCATATCAGAGGAGGAAGCAGAGGTGATATTAGATTTTGAAACAATCAGTGAAGTTGGATTCTCCTCGCAACAACCCAGGATGAACTTCACAACGATGGAGATCCTACAAAATGAACATGGGTATGGCTGTACAGGATGTCACTAGACATGCTAGAACAAGTAGTATTTGGAACTTTGGATGCCTCCGTGCGGTCTATGATCACATCCTTTCAGTTGGTGAATGAACTTACCAAAGCTGAGCATGACCTCTACATTATGTGGGAACTGACTGACAGCGTCCAGGTGTACTACAGTTGAAGTTATGGGGAAGCGATATTGCTACTACTTTAATGAACAAAAGTCTGCAAAAAATGCTTTTTGCATCTTCATAATTTGGGTGACAAGTGCCCTTAGAACTCATGACATATGTTTCAATAGGAGCAATTTTACTCTCAGGATGATATTACCTCTATTTCATAGATAATATTTAATTATAAATATTTACTACGTTTGTGTGCCTGTAAAAGCAGGCGACTTGAAGAGTGAATTTAAAACTAGCAAATTTTAATCATTGGATTAACGATAAGATCTTTAAAGGTCATATAGGATTTTTTTTCTTTATAAATTAGCTCACATGTGCAATGATCTAAATTTAGATTGAATTGCTTCTTTGTATCTGAACTATCCACAAAAAACCCCTACTAGCTAACTTTGTAAGCTCATTTGTTTAACCATGTAAAGGAAAATAATGGGTAGATGTTAAGAGATATTTTGGGGCACGTGATTTTATTTTATTTTTAGTGAAAGGAAAGGAAAGGATGAATTTTATTAGGAAGAAAGAACAAACACTCTCCACTCTTAGATTCGTTTGAAACCGAAAGTATTTAACAGTTTCAGACTACAGCGTAATAAAGAGCACCAATCCAGTCGGATTTAAATTCCTAATTTGAAGTGCATATGTCAACTCTTGTTTTGAATAAAAGTTACTAGTATGACAAGTGTAATTAAGGAAAATTTTATATAATTCCATGTTGTAGTGACCTATTATGTTTTTCAAAGTTCACAGTTCATATCTTTTATTGATCCATAATTGAAGAAAAAAACACAGAAAACTGGTCTCCCACTGGCAGTGGAAATACAAAAGATACATTGCAGTTGATAAAATGAACGATGAATTGATATAAGACAATTTAACACAATTTAGGCACACACTTGAAATAAGTATATGCATGATAAGAAGGTGAGTGAAAGTAACAAGAGAGGTATAAAGAGAGAGAGACAGAGAGACAGAGAGAGAGAGCAACCGAGGGAGCTGATGGAGAGCTGGAGAAATGAAAGATAAGAACGGTGAAGTAGAGAAAAGGTGAGAAAACTAGAGATATGGTGGAAATAGAAGGGAAAAAGAGGGAGAGAAAAAGAAAGGGAAGGAAAGATATAAACCAAGTTGGAAGGAGAGAAAAGAGCTAGCTGACGGAAAGAAACATGAACATGGAAAGAAGCACGGAATTGAGAAATAATTTTAATTTTGATGCCTTCTGAATGACTTGTGATTGAGTGGGCGGTAAATGGTTCTGATTTTTTATGATGATGTAATAATGAACAAGCGTGCTAGTTGTTAAATCGATTTTCACTGCATCTTCAACACTTACTATTTAACAGATACATAAAATCTATGACACGTGTTTGCCAATTAGGGGCAAATCCATGCAAACTTTAAAAGGGGAGGGGCATTAAAAATTCTGAGAATACCCCACCCCTTTCCCCAAAAGACCACTAAAATTGAAGGTGAATTTAAGATGACATTTTTGCTCCAAAATTCACTTTAAGACTGATGTTTAATGAAAAATATATGGTGAACAAAGGGGATTTCGTCCCATTCTTCCTTGCCCCTGGATCCGTCCTTGATGAACTCTGACTCCTCTATGATTCTCTTTCTCTTTATCTCCCTGTTAATATGAAAAAAATAAGCAATCACAACTTTATTTTCGTAGATTTGTGATTGAAATTCACTTAATGACAAAAGTGTTTATTTCACAAAGATTTATGGTGAGCAAAGATGATACGGCCCCTTCCTCCCTGGATGTAGTGACGCCCCTGAAATAGGACCCCTCACCTTTCCTATAATCTTTACATAATGTAATCTTTTATACTCGCTGCAGAATGGATTTATTCTCTATTCATATCTCTCTATATAAATTATGTTTATGAAAAAAGCAAAATTTGATTGAAAATGCAAGCAATTTAAAAGCCAATTTCAAGGCCATCTCACGGACGTGTACAAGGTCATTTCAAGGTCATTTCAAAGTTATTTTGAGGTAATATAGGGTTCAGAGAAGACAAAGATAACAAGGAAAATGAAATTCTCTCTATTATATAATGTAAGTGTCCGTCATGGTACTAGGAGAATGTTTAATTAGCCTCTTAAGCATGTTAGGAATCTTGGCGAAAATGGTATCAGGGATTGACTATGTATATTGTTTAACCTTATTGGTCACGCGCTAATGTCAGAATAGCGCGCGTGCATGGAGCAAAAAAAAAAAAACATGCTTTTTTAAAATTCATCAATTTAGACACTTAGGGATGGAATTTTGGGAAACCGTTTGCATATTCAGATTCTGCAGCATTTATACTACAAAACTGTGTTGAAAACTCATTTTTGAAAAATTTTGCCCTAAGGGCCCTTTTGTCACGTCGCGGCCCATATACTAGTGCATCTATGTGCTCTCTACCGTTCAAAAAACTTGTTCATCGCCAAAAACCATAACAAAGAGGATTTAGAAATATTGTGCAGTATATTTCTTTTCCTTTTCATCCTAACAATAACCATAGGAGAAAGCTATAGGCCTAACGTCTGTAATTAGATCCTTTCTTTTCAGTGCGGAGATTCCTCCAACCCGTACCAAAAATGACATCATAATTGAAAAAAATATTCATATAAAATCAATGATACATACTTGAACACTTTGTTTCATATGTGCATAGAGAGGGATAATTACTGGTTTAGATCAGTCCCATGAGAGAGCAGCAGTTGGTCCCGGGTGGATTTTAAGGGGACTTTATTAGTGTGGCAGAAAGCCTTACAACCACTGGAGCTTTGACCAAGTTTTTGTTAGTCTGAGTTTCAGCCCCTCTACCGAGAAAAAATGCTGAAAAACACCCCTTCATATTTCCAGCAAGTAAAGGATATTGTATGAACTTGTGAAGAGAGAAGTTTGAATTGTGCCATTACTAGCATTTTTTCCATGATTTTATCAAATTTCATTTTTAACACAGGAGCCTATGGGGATATATTTACAGGCGTGAGCCATTATCAGTTTACCAAAGAGATTTCTGAGGGCAGTATTTCTAGCAAGAGCCAGGTTTGGTTCGGTACACAGACTGCTCCTAATGGGAAATGGTTTTCAACGTTTTGAATCGTGCATTCCTACGTAAAATGTGACGCTGAAAACGATGTCACAGACTAATTTTTATGAAAATGCCCAGCATGCCCAGCATGCCCAAAGTGCCCAGAGCTTATATTTCAGGGTTCGCCATTATTTTTTTTTAAAATGTATTTTAGTACAAGCCTTGTAGGCAACCATGTTCGTTGTAAAAAAAATCACTATCAACAATAAAATGAAAATGATAACGACTAAGAACTATGTGATTGTGACTGCCGCACCAAGACTGTGGAATGATCTACCACGATTTGTCCGCATGTCCCCCTCCCTAGACGTTTTTAAGAAGAATCTTAAAATTGTTCTTTTCAATGCCAATCTGTAACTGAACTTTGTAAAGCACTGTGGAACCAGTCATGACCGTGTAAGCTCTATATAAATGAACTAATAATTGTATTGTATTATATTGTATTGTATTGTATTGTATTGTATAAGACCTTCGCAAAGGGCCCAAAAGGGTCACCTCACTTCAGTCAAGAAAGTGTCATTTCTTTTGTTTTTCACATAGTATTAAGGGAACAGCATTTCCTCATTTCCTCGTCAAATACAATGTACAGTCTATTAATCTGTCGTAGGTAACTCTGTCTTAGGTATGGTGGCCCTGAAGTGCGCTCGACAACAGGTCATGTGCGACGTGAATTTCGCATTCCGGGCCCTGAATTGCGCATCCCAGGTCCTGAATATCGCATCCTAGGTCCTGAATTTCGCATCCAAGGTCCTCAACTTCGCGTCACGGGTCATGAATGTCGCATCCCAGGTCCTGCATTTCGCATCCAAGGTCCTCAACTTTGCGACACGGGTCATGAATTTTGCATCCCAGCTAGGTCCTGAATTTCGCAACTGGGACGCAAAGTTCGCGTCATGGGTCGAGAATTTCGCGACTGGGACGCAAAGTTGGCCGCGAAATTCACGTCGCACATGACCTGTTGTCGAGCGTACTTCAGGGCCACCATACTTAAGTGCCCAATTTCTTATTAGTGCTTCAGCTTGTTCAGAAGCATAAAACTATATTGGGACCTTATACTTCATTTCTAAACGTATTTGCAGTAATGTTGCCGATATTCTACTTATAATTTCAATTACCATTATTACTTTTTGTGGGCATCTGAAAGGGCATGGGGCCCTATAGACAAATAAAACAGTTAACTAATTAAAGAAAAAAGATTTAAAAGGACGCATATAATAGACATCTCGAACTTCCGAGGCTTTTTGAGATGTGTTTTTATTCATTTTACAAAGAAAAAATTACGCCGAGGCAGGACACCCCTTTTTTTTTCTTTTGTCGCCTAGCTGCAGAAGGTTTTGAACCAATGCAATTTCTGAAAAAGTTAGCGCAGCAATGTCACCTTTCATCACAGTTATGTTTCGATCAGTTGCTGTCTCGTGCTTATTCTGAGATTTAAAGCGTTAATGCGCTTTCATCAACATAAGTGGCACCACAATGTTACCTCAGTCTTGACACCTTTTCATGCTTTCCAGGGACCATGCATCATTCAATTGTAATTTTTTCTTTTGCTTGTATTTCATGAATGTAACAAATCAGCAGGAAACAAATTTTGTTTTTGAATTGAATTTTGAAATGAATTGAAGGAGTCAAGAGCCAAGGTCAAAGTGTTTTGTTATGAATGTGATTTAAAAAGCAGATCCTTCAAGTGAAGCGAGGTAATCTCCCCCCGCAACATGCCCAATCAAGTGAGACTTGACAATCTGACCTGGGGGGTGTAACATAAAGAGATACAGTCAATCTTACAATCAATTGTATCTCTTTAGTACATGGTTTGCCCTAGACTTACGATTGATATCAATCGTAAGATTGATTGTATGTTTTATGTTACACCCCAATGGTTAAAACATGGTGAAGTGTTTATCTGTTACCACATTTGATACATTTGTCGTCTGACCTTTTCCCCAATCCACTCATATTTACATTATGAGCGTATCAATGATGTTATGCAGGGACGGGGCTACAGGGGAGGGGGCAGGGGAGGGGGGCAGGGGACGAATGCCAACCCCCCCCCCAATGACTTTTCAAGTGATAAAAAAAAGGGGAAAGGAAGAGGAGAAAAAGAAGAAAAAAGAGGAGGAGGAAGAAAGAAGGGGATGGGAAAAGAGAGGCCAGGTGCTTGCAAAAATATAATACCCCTATTTTTTCATTTAAAACGTCAATAAATTCACCCCTGTGTCATCTCCCCCCCCCCCCCCATCAAAATACCCTGGCGCCGCCCCTGATGATATGTCATCCTGATCCTTTGTAAAAACAAAACAAAAACAAACAGAGAATAAATCTACATTTCGAACCAAGCGCCGTGCACGATCATTAATCCATAAGGAAGCGAGTTGGCTCAGTCGGTAAAGCGTCTGCCTGTCGAACCAAAGATCGTGGGTTCGAGTCCAACCCAGACGGATGACTGAAGCCTAAGTTGTGTGTTATCGTGCCCCTCACCTGTTTCATAGACGCAGGCTATGCTACAGAGGAAAACACTCCGTCCCTCGGATAGGACGTTAAATGGAGGTCCCGTGTAAAGGAGACTCACCACCTTTGCACGTTAAAGATCCCACTGCACTATTCGCATAAGAGTAGGGGGAAACCCCGGTGTTTGTGGTTCACCTGTACACCCCCAATCGGTGATATCGGGAGGGGAGACCTGAGGGTTACAGTGATTCAATTCGTTTTTCACCTCCCAGGCACAGGTGATGCCATACCAAATAATAATAATAATAATAATAATAAACCATTTTGATAAACATGATTATGACATTTCAGCTTCACCTGCCCACAGTCTGCCGGCGGGGTCGCATTTGCCGTCGTTGAATCTCGTAGTCGGCTTGTCTTCGTCGACTGTGGCGACGGTCTGGAAGTTGCCCGTCCTCCAGTCGACATAACCCATCTTATGCTTAGCCGCGACCAGAGTCTTCCCGCTGCGGGTCGGGACAGAGGCCCCTACACTCTCACCTTGAATTTACGTTGAAAGAGAGAGATCAGAATAATGGAGACAGGTTGAACTGTACAGTAAAATGAAATATCAAAGAATATTGGCCTAAATTTCAATCTTATCATCCTTGTCAGAGAGAGGAGCTCAAGAGTAACCTATTTCTATCCTTATTATTACTATTATCATAATCATCATCATTATTGTTATCATTATCATCATTATTACTATAATATGAATATTATGAATATCATCATCGTCATTGCTGCTCACAAAATTATCCATAGTATGAACGTTGAAATATCAATATTATTATCGTTATCATATCATGAGCCATTTCAAGTCATTTCACAGAAAATATTTGATTATCTGAAGTGCCATGGGTCGGATGATTTCAAAGAAGTACACATTTTCATTCCCTTCACCGACATCCTTACCGATATCAACCTTCTCGTCCTTCTGGGAGGCGACATCGTAGCGGTGAATGGCATTGCCGAAGATGTCGACGTAATAGAGTTTATTGTTGACGTCATCCCAGTGGGGCCCTTCTAGGAGATAGCCCATATCCTTGAGGTACACCTCGACAGTCATGATGATGGGGGAAGTACAGGTATCTACGAGAAAAGTAACAATTTTTAACTTAAAGGAAAAGGAAACCATACACTGCAAAAAAGTTGCTTGAAATCCGTTGCAGAAAATGTATTTATTATTTGTTGTTTGAAGTGTTGATTAAAATTCACGCAATATGTGTAGAAAATAAGGTGTTGGGGGAAAGTTAAGAATCTGCAACGCTGCGAAACACTTCAAAATCAACTTCGTGAAAATGTTGGGCGAATTATTTCTGTTGCTAAAAACATGTTGAGTAGAAATATCAACTTCGACAACTGTTGAATGGAAATAAAGCAACCGTTATCAAATGATACTCACATGCGAGTTTTTCTACAACTGGTTGTTCGAATTTCATACCAGAAACATTCACTTTGGCAACCGTTGCTGGAAAGTCACGCAATCAGTTGCCTGAACACACACACATGCAACTTGTTTTCGGCAAAAATGGCGTCCTCGATGCACGAGTTATTGCTGGAGTGGGGGCTTGAACGCCTGTAACAAAAGTTTGTAGGTGAGTGTTGGGTATAATTGTTCCATACGAGTCATAGAATACAGTCTGGGAATACAGTTGTGTCAATTTATGGACAGATGAAGTAATACAATAGAAGTGCAAACATGAAAAAAGTGTGTTTTCAATCATTCACATGCATCGAATAAGCAGTGACAGTTCCTCATTGCATTGCAATTTGCACGGGCTTTTACTAAACGGGTCGCGCCCCGCTGCGCGCTGGAAAACACTCGGGTCGCGGCTCGCTGGGCCTGTTTTTTAAAAAACTTCCTAATGACTTGGATGTAGAGAAGTTAACTAAAGGTAAATGGAAATCATATAACTGCCAGTATTATGATAACCCTCACTCTGAATGGAAGAAAGGATATTTGTAGCTTATGAGAGGCACTTGCATTTTTAATGGGTAAAGATGTGATCTGATGATTCTGGTCATTTCTTTGAATTGACACTTATTATCTCAAAGTTGATGGAAAAGGGGGCGGGGGGGGGGAGAAGTATTTGCTGTTTTTATGCCATCTGTAAGAGGACATATGGATGTGGGGGGGGGGGGGCAGGGTGGTTGTGTTTGTGTGTATCTGTGGTCAAAATTAGTAACCCTAAACATAATTGGTCACAGTATCCACATACTTTATTGGATTTTCATTGGATTTTCATTGGATTTGGACACAATGGTCTTTGGGTAGTTTGGGTAGAGGACCATATGTGACCCCCAAAAGTGGGGTCAAAGGTCACCTCGGGGCCATTACAGGTCAATGATCTTGGATGGTCAAAATTTTAAGATTGTTCGCAAAATCCACATACTTTGTTATATTTTCATGAAACTTGCACACAATAGTAGGGTAAGGGTTCATGTGTGACCCCAACTAAAGTGGGGTCAAAGGTCATCTAGGGGTCGTTAGAGGTCCAGGTGGTCAAAATTATAAGATTGGTTGCAAAATCCACATTGTTGGATCTTTATGAAACTTGGACACAATTGGCCTTGGGTAGTGGTACATATGTGACCCCAAAAGAGGTGGGGTCATAGGTCATCTAGGGGTCGATAGATGTCAGTTGATTCAAAAACCGCGATGCATATGGCACCATTTTTTTTTTACTTTGGCAACATTTCTTGTACCATTCTGGCAATTGCCACAGTGAGGCAGAGTGGCAGATTTTGTGTCAAGCCACACAGTTAATGATTGTTACTCTGACCCCAATTAAAAAATATCAGGTGTGGCCAGGGGGGGCAATTCTAAAATTTTCCACTTTGACCCACTCTGGCAATTGCCAGAATGGTCCCAAGTATGTTTTTTTTTTTTTTTTTTTTTTTTAGTGTCTACTCTGGTAATTGCCAGAATGGCCACAGGTGGCAATTGCCAGAATGGGCTAGGGTGGCAAAAATCCCCTGTGTTGTCTGTATTTATATTTTGAAACATTATTTTTTGCAGATGAAAAAAGCAATCTAGCTTTCATGTTCATGCCGCTTATATTTGAGGGCCGAAGTGGTGGCAAAAGCAAGGGGAAATCTGCTACAAGTGACTCTATCCATTCATTCATCGATGCGCAGTTGGTAAGTTGGGATTGAAATGTGAATGAAAAATACCTGGTACCAAGTCAGCAAAAAATGACTTTTTTCTTCACATTTTGAATAAAAATTTGTAAAACTGTTTGTAATATTTTTTGTGTTACAAATGTTTTGTCATGGATGGACAACTTTATCCACTGAATGATGTGTTCTACCAGAACCTGATGTGCCAAAAATATTCTTCAAGATGGCTCCATTTTTATAGATCTCTGATCTCCACCTTTTTTATTATCTTCAAAAAATAAAATAGGTGCATGATGCTGGTTTGTTTCCTATGTCATGTCTGAAGTAGAGTACATGGATGATTTGCTTAAGAAAATGTGACATGAATGGTGTTGATCACAACTTCAGTATGTATGTCTCAATTGTTAAAGATGGAGATGCCTAAAAATAATATGATGTGTATTTCTTTTCTTTTTTATCAACCCTTTTTCCTCAAAGGTTTTGTTTGTTTCCAGTTATGATCAGTCACCTTTGTTCACTGAAACTAACATTTTATTGTATTTGTATTCTTATGTTTTCAGGATGTTACCTATGTGACAGAGTACTTAACAAGGATTGATGCTGTTAAAAGACCACAACCTTTCATCATCATCTTGTATTCAGAAAGCGTGCTGCAGCCATCCCAGTGTTTTGTCGTCCTAGAAAGACATGCCTTGCCACAACCATCACTGTTAAAGGCTGTTGATTTGTGCTATAAAGTGCATTTTGTTATGGACTTGAATTATCAAGTTGACTGCCGAGCAGTGTGGAAGTTCATAGAAACTATCTACCAACAGCCAGATGTCAGTCAAAAAGAAAACAGCCAGGTTCGCCAATTCAGAGCATATATGTTCAATCAAAAAGAGGAGAAGAAGTAAATTCACCAAAACACTCAGTCCCTCTGGCGATAACTCTTGTACATTGACTACTTACGGGTACAACTTGCTTGGAACAGCTTGGACATATACCTGTTCTGAGGTGGCACCCTTTGTTAGAGTGTTAGTTGTTATTTCCTTGAGATAAGGAAATCCTTTGCGTTCTTCATAATGTTTTAGATATTTCACCTTACGAAAGACTGCAGCCTCTCATCATCATCTTAGGCCTGTATTCACAAAGTGTGCTGCAGCCATCCCAGTGTTTTGTTGTCCTAGAATTTAAAAGGCATGCCTTGCCACAGCCATCACTGTTAAAGGCTGTTGATTTGTGCTATAAAGTGCATTTTGTTATGGACTTGAATTACGGTACTGTAAGCATATATGCACACGGCACGTGTGTTGTTGACAACGACTTTATTCGAACACTCAAGGTATGAGGCCCAACGAAACAATCCTAGACCACTGCCCCATGTCTTGTACCTGGTCATCGATGTTTGCGAAATTCCGTCAAAAGAATGATTGTGCATGTAATAAAAGGGTAAGTTTAAGAAACATCTAATGTTTGGATGTGTTTACAGCGTTTTTCTTCTACATGTTTAACGGTGGTGAATAATATGTCGAAAAGACAGGGTTGCGTGTAACTCTTGTTAAATTGTGAAATGCTGAGCACGATCTCCAGTAAAACGTTGTTCGCTTCTGAAGTATTCGATTTGTGCTCTGCGACCATTTGGATGAAAATTCTAACCCATGGCTATATCTTTTTAGATTTAGCAAAGTAACAGGGGCTTATTCATGAATTCTGACCTAAAATAATGAGAAAAGCTAGTGTGAAGAGGTTACGCGTGGAACTGCGCGTATACGCGCCAGTCTTTAGGCCCATGGCCTGCCGGACTGGCCGGGGCTAGTGTGGCTAGCTCCCGTCTATTCCATCAACATTCCTGCTCAGCGGGTTGCATGTTGTTTCTGTGCTCGTGTTGTGCATGGGGTCAATTGATATCGAGCAATAATTTCAGCCATTTAGCTAGAAATACTTTAGGAATCAGATAAAGCAAATGCTGGTCAATATTTTTATGTATCAACTATCTATGCCAAAATGTCTTGGCCCAACTTGATTTTAATCAAAGTGGTTTGATTAAAATCATAGCATTGATTTAGATCTAACAGTTACATGTTAATTTCACAAACTAACTGTTACTCAGTGTTACTGTTAGTGTTACAATGTGATAATTTACTTTTTAATATTTTGAAAATACTGACAAAGCAAAGACTCAGAGACAAACTTCTTCAAAATTCCTGTGATACATCCAGCAATCTGATGTTAACCCATAAGAATATAATATTTGAAATGAATAAACTGATTGAATGAATTGATTTTACGATCTCCATGTAGGTTAAGTTTAATGAAGTATCAGTAAAAATACATCTCTGTTAATAAATCTTTTTGTTGGGGATGTCATGTAGGATTAGGCCAAGTAAAACAATTTATTAGTTTCTTGTCCCTGGCCCTGCCCGTATGATGCCACTGCGTTAATTTTTTTTTTTTTTTAATACGAAATTTCGATTAATTTTCACTGTTTCCAGCCGTTTAACCTCGCACATGTATGCACAGCCTACACATCGTGCTGTACTTAAAATAACTGGAAATTAGACTACCCAAATAGCATTGTGCAGTGAAAAGGCCAAAAAAAAAAAAAAATGCTCTCATCCTCCTTTTCTTCAAAAAGTTAGGACAAGAAACTAATATTTTTTCTTACTTGGCCTTAGTAGATCTCTTGTTAGTCTACATGTTGTTTTTCAAACCTTCCCTGGCCCTTCGCAACAAGGATTTAGGCCCTTGGTGTTCAGCGTGCGAGCCACATTTCACCAAAAATGCTAAATAACGAAAAGAGAAACATTTGCTTTGGAATGGTTTTTTCTCCTATTTCTCAACAAGAAAAAAAATGTTATGCATTGGAATGACAATTTTTGTGTAAAAATGGGGGTCTTCTCTGCGACACATTTTGCTTACGACACATTATATACTGAGTGCCCTCCCCTCCCCCCCCCCCCCCCCCCCCCCCACAATACTGATTGGAGTATAATGTGAAGACCTAAGTCTACGCACTTTGTCTTCATAGGAAGACAAATAGTGAAGAAGTCAGGAAATTATTGGTTTGTGCAAATTTACTTCTTACATGCTTGATATGTCATTAAATTTCAAAATGAGGAGCAATATCAGTAATGCAGATTTTCAAGTCCAAGTCAATGACATTGTCATTCTTTTTCCAAAATGAAGGCAGATAGCCTATGCACAAGTAATAATGAATGCAAATCTACATTTCAAAACTAACTGACATGACTGAATCGTTTTCTTGGTTGATAAAAGGGAAAATTATTCTTTTCTATTATTATTGATGATGATTATTATTCTTTATTATTGAGTGCTGCTTTTAATATTGCATTATCATTATTATCAACATCATCACAATGCAATGTACATTAACATTTATAGCTATGTCTTCAAGAAAGTTCATTGGTGGCACTAATTATCTATTTGAAATACATATAGGTGCCTCTGTAACGGAAGTGGACTGGTCATCCTTGCTGTATGAATTTTGGAATGAAGCTTTTATTTTGCAGATGAATGCTCCAAGCAAAATTCAAAGAAGGTAAGAGGCCAAATTTAGCATCTCTCTATGTTCACATCTTTTTTCCTTAGTTGCATGATTCAGGAAAAAATATTCTCACCTTTGATTGTGAGCTCCGAAAAAATGTCATGTAAAATTATTTTTGAAAAGAGCAGCAAGATTGAAGAGAAAAATCAGCTGCATTACTTGCAGTCTTTCCTCATTTTAACTGCAGATGAAATTTGCATGAAGGAAATGGGGTGGGGCAGTCCAGAAAGTCATGGCAGCTTAGAATATCTATTTTGAACTTTGAGTCTCCTGAAACAACTTCAAGGACACTTTGGTATGGCATTCATATTCCATGGGTGTTTAAGCAGGCCCGCAGCCTTCCCCTTAAACTCCTGGCTGCGAACCTGATTTTTTTTTTTGCGGGGGGGGGGGGGGGGGGCAAAGTCAACTTCAAACATTTGCTAGCTTAGCAACTGCAGTCATGCTGGAACCTGCAAAGAAATTTTGGGCATTTCTGCCTTTTGTGAAATATCCATTCAATATTATGTCTTCATTGTCAGTTTGCAGTAGACTAATAAAGCTGATTGTATAGTCAACATACACAAATTTCACGTAGCTGTAGGCATGGCGTAATTGGCAAAATATCTTGATTAATGCTATTGCATTAGAAAATAATATTCTTTAGAATCATCAAAAAGCCTATTACGAAAATGACTTTGCTGTCATTTAATTCTTTTACTGTGTAATGGAACTAACGATTTACATGCAGCTTGGAAGGCAGCAAATCAGTTTCACATATGTTGCACTTGGTTCAGTGTTTCTTGTATTTACTCATTTTTTCTTTAATGTAAGGGTCGTTGTGTGAACATTCTGGTAAACAAAATGTATCTTTTTGGTTTATCACAGGACTCTGTAGGTTAAATCCATCAACAATCAACTGGTAACATTCTCCAAGATGATCTTCTCTGAGTTCAGAAGGATTCTTGGGAGGTTTCTTTTGAGGAGATATCAATATGATAATCTGTAATGACCACCTGATGAAACAACATGTAGCAAGTAACTACTGGTACAAGAGCAAGGACTGTGTTGGGAACAGACTGCAGACACCATGTCAATAGATGATCATGATACAGCAGGACAAAGAGACAGCAGCACACATCAGGACAGTTCATTGACACTGGGTTTCTTTAAAAAAAAAAAAAATCAAAACCTTACAGTTGCTCGACTGTTCCAAACTTTGAAATTCACTAGCCTGCCAGTATGCACTCAAAGTTGTCTGTTATGACACCTTTCGTTCATGATGCAACATTTTCCCGACCTGTTGCAATAAGATTTTTTGACAGCAAGGAAAATGCTTCCTTTCACTAACATATTATGTACCTTGTCAGTGAAAGTTAGATGAACAGATTCATTTGAGGGGGCAACAGCAGAACGAAACAATCATATGGAACAGCATACAATACATCATTATAAATGAAACACCTAAAAAGCAGTACAGTATTTTTGAGGTCGTTTTCAAGATCCTGACATTCATATAGCTGATTAAAGTTTTATAGAATCAATATGAAATTTCCGTTTCCTTCTTGTAAATTGCCCTTAACTGTTCGTCAAAACTTTGAGGGTTAATAGTCAGATGCTGTGTGTGCAAAGGAAGAAATGCATGAAAATTTGATGCAAAAGGTTGTGGGAGATGAGGATCGATGTGAAAAGCAACACAACCAGATATAAACATGACAAATTCATTAAACGCCATACATGAAAGGTCACATATATGACTAGAGAAACGAAATAAAATCACGTAGATTCATGAAGGTTTGTGTAAATGGAGAGAGTGTTAGAGCAAAACCAGAGATGAATTTGAGAGATGCATGATGAGAAGTGCAATGGTGGTATTGTAATGAAGGCTGAAGGCTTGACAACCAAATGTAAACTTTTAAAACAAGTAAGGGCAAGCAAAATTCCTATTTTGGGATAATTTCAAATTGAGCAAGGGGTTATTTTTTTTTTTATTTTTTTACTTATTTGAAACATTATTCTCCTTTACATGAATTCAATCAGTTTGAATGAAAAAATCCTTGATTGCAACAGGCTCAATTAAATATTGCATGGTGTATGTAAAACTTTGTCATTACATTGTACAGGTGTACTTAGGTTGATATTCATAGAGCAAAAGGAGAAAAGTTTTGAGGTGCATTAGAAACAAAAGAACTGTAGGGGACGAGAAACTAGGATTTATTCTTAAATGGCCAGAGTATCGGTTCGGGGGGGGGGGGGACAAAGTTTCTGAAGGGTGTCTTGGTTTTTATTAAGTAATGGAGATAAAGATGCTCTGCTTTTTAAAGGTGTTTCTTCCTCCCCACCCCCCCAAAAAAAAAAAAATAGAAAGAAAAAAGAAAAACCTCACCAGATTTTTTTTTTTTAAAGATGTTTCTCACTTTTAATTAATTAAATTAACCGACCAAAAAACAATAAGACTTCAATTACTTGGAGGGTGGTATTTTGATGTCCCGGCCAGTGCTTTCTCCCCCCCCCCCCCCCCCCCATAAATATAAAAAAAACTTTATAGGGCATATCGATGCCCCCGGCCCCCCCCCCCCCCAAAAAAAAATAAAATAATAATAATAATAATAATAATACACTGAAGCCTCAAGTGCAATGATTTGAAATAAAATGATCTTGCTACAAATTTCAGAAAGAATATTTTATTCAAATAATGTGAAGTTGTTTATTTGTACGGAATTGTTTGTGGGTCTCGTAATATTCAAGGAATAAGTGAGATCCAATAGAAGCATCAGACATTAGCTTAGGTCTACGCTATGCGCTAGCTAGCGCAGCGCTGGATCCGGGACCGGCCGGCGAGGGACCTGGCCCGGCCTACTTCTACTGAAGATCTTCTAATCTACAGATCTAGGTCTACATGCATGCTCTAGAACGTTTAGACCCTGTCGACGTGAATCACTCATAAATCTCTATCGAGCGTCGACAAATTATTTCCAAACGGAGAACAAAAACACGTACTATAGTAATCATAGACTATTTTGACAGTGTGAAAAAACCTTTTACTTTTCACTGCATGAATGCTTCAAATGTGGCATACAACGTGGTCTAAAGAAGACTATCTACATTGTTTACATTGATTCTAGACCCAGTTTCGGATCCGTTCCCGCGCGCGCCTACTACTGCCGCTATAGCATTTATGCCAATTTCATTTTCTCATATTTTACAGATTTTGTTTTAAAAATAAATATAGAACGTCACTGGTACAATTTCTGGACAATCTAATATTTCAAATAAGAAGAAGTAAATAACCATTATTTAATGAATGGCGTATGACTTACTAAAACATAAGATTATAAAAATATTCTGACAATTATATACATATATACCGTGCTGCAATTACCAATCTTCAAATTGACAATATTTGCGTTCACTGCACTTTAATGCTCAAAGTATGTTGAATTGGTCGTAGAATTTCGATTCCATTAAATCTAGCCACGGGTTATAAATGGAAATCAGATATATTGTGTAAGACTGGTCCATCTTTCGTTAGATGTGCAAGCATGTATGTGGACGTGCTTCTTTCTCATGATATTGGGCGGAATAAACACGGCTCAAATGAGATGAAACGACAAAAGTGAGAAGACAATTCGTCCTGGTCAAGGTTAAATGTTTATGTTACACGTTGCATACAAGCAATGTGCACTAGTATGTATAGTAGGCCTACTTCGAACTATTGAGATTCACGATAGAGATAATCCTGATGATTCTCCTCTGCATGCAGTCTCTCTTAATTTTGCAGTAACCTAATTCACAAAGGCCTTAAGAATGCAGCTGAGAATACATTGTTACAGAATAATTGTTTAATAATCATCATGCTTATAAACTTATGAACCTACCAGCAGTTGTTTTTTTTTAATCCCGTATGTTTTACATGCAATTCTTTCACAACAAATTCATATGTTAAACAACCCTAATAATTGAACGACTTTTTACAGTGTTACCCGGGACACGAGTGGGGGCATATATGTGTATCATTCAGTGTATGGAGCAAAACAGGATACATGGATATAATATACATGCAACAATGGAAATACCCACATGAGAGTCTACCTGGGGTATTAGTTGTGAGAAAAATGTGAGTCGAGAACTATTTTGTACCGGGTTCATGTAAAATGTTGACGTTTGGGCCCTACAGTTAGGACCAAAAGTTTAAATACATGTATTCTCCTCTTAGAAAAGCGATATAGGGCCTATAAATTTCATAACTTATTTATACCTTCCTCAGGAGGACTGACATTTTTGGCCTTACTCGATTTGTCATGTATAATGAATGTATGTGGTTGGACCTACTACTCATCGACTGCCTTTAATTGTTACGTCGTATCTCAGAAGTCAGAACATACTCGTTGGTTTTCCCTTAATTTCGTCTCACTTGTGCAGAAAAATGCAGCAGATTAACATCGCATGTTCAGATTGTTGACTCGTACGACACGCACGGAAATCTCGGCGACAAACGCATATGTGATGTTTTTCACTCGGCGCCTGTGTGAGCTCATTATTTAAACCGATCGCCCGTCCTCTGTAAGTAGATTAAGCACGTCTTTATCATCTTCATTCTCAAGTTTTGTTTTTTTTTAATGATTAAATTCTGTTATTTCATCCTAAATTCTCTTGGACTTTGGTTACGATAATACTGTGGGGTATTGCGCCAAGTTCCACGCGTACGTTTTGATTTCATGCGCAGGAAAGCATCGCGCGAAGGTGGTCGGTTTCAAAAAGGTGGTCGATAAGTAGTAGAGCTATCATATCACTCTGAAATCATTCAGGGGAGCGTTTCATGAAGTCTTTTGACGGTGAAAATCACCGACAAATGTTATAAGCTACTGAAAATACTCGCATCTGATTGGCTGAAAGCAAATTAGTCGGTGAAAACCACCGGCTAATTGTTTCATGAAACGCCCCGGGATATCCAGCGGAAAACCCCCGCGGTTTACCGCGCCATAACACTGAAATGCGCATTAATGTGTTCACGCTCCAATAAAAGAGGGTTTCACTAAAAACTCCTGACGTCATATTTTGCACTAACTTTGTAGGAATATGATTGGTCGACCACACCTTTATACGTGTGGAAACAAAAAAAAACAACAACAAACAAACAAACAAACAAAAAACAAAAAACAAAAAAAGATGCTTTCGATTTGCCTCGGCTTTTGTTCGGGGCCGGTGCCCCTCTACGCATTCATTTACGCGCAGAGAGGTTGATGCTTCATGAATGTTATGTGAATAAGCATAAATTGGAATCAGCTGGAAAAACATGAGGTAGGCCTAACCTCGTTCTTCTTCAATTCAAGGATACGCAAACTTTAAAAATAGGCAGTTATTGTAATTTTTTGTAGGGGTGTTTTTTTTTCAACCTAGAACCTGTGACCCGAAATTTTTCATTTTCATTACAAACTTTTCGAATCTCTGCATTAATCATCTTTATAATGATTATTCATAAAATGTAAAATGTATTATCCTCAAACCAGATCAAAATGATTATCTCATATGGTAGGTGAAATGGTGAGCGATGACGATGAAAAAGACTACACAGTAGGAGGATATAATGTATATCGGACTATATGAACAGATTTAGAAAATCACTTCTATACTATGACGCTTTTTACTTTGAAACCCGCCATCGATATCAAGCTACTCGCTCATGATGACGGCCTGCTGCGCTCACAAATTCTGTGTATTATGTTATAGAAACACACAAATAAAAAATCAAGCAAATAAGCAAACAAACAAACGAACTTTCTAAAATATGAAAACAAGACGGAAAGATCACATCAACAGGGCAGCCTGGAATGCATAATTTGTATTTAATAAATTATTCAGTTATATTTTCTGGGTCCCCTTGCACAAAAAAGTGCGTTTGACATGTTTAAACGCAAATCAAAATATTAAACGCGACTTGATTTTCAACCAAGTAGGACTGAGTACTTAGGACTTGCGTTTGATTTTTTGTGTTGCGTTTAATCGCAAATGTTTATGCAAGCGGACTCTCTTCATGTATACATTCATCTCCAACATGATAATTATATCACTCAAAAAATATGATTCGGTATGTTATATGATTTTTTGACTTGTCCTCGTGAAAGTTCGATCCTTGCAAAAGAATCTTTCAAATAACAGGAGCAGTTTTACATGCATAACACCACAATCACCATTTCTTCTCCTTGCCTCAATATTGACTTTATTTTCTTATCCGCCTCACCGCCTGAAGATATTTCAGAAAATTGTATGGTGAAAAACTGCTGTTACAAAGATAACAAAGCTGCAAATGTTATAACAGTTGCATTCATAAACATAAAGATCCCTATACCTCTATGATATTTTTATCTGTGTCTGCCGAAACAATGTTAGTTCATTTAAAAGAACATGATTTTATTAGCAGGAAATCATGTGCCTAAAGTTTTTTTAGAAGTCGTGTTGCCAAGAAAACCCCCAAATGTGGTATGATTTCAGGATATTTTTGACCCCTCAGCTGTGACCCAATTTCAACTGGGTACCCACTTTGACGTCAAAATGACGTCAAAGTGGGTACCTTGTCGCGTAATTCTAGCAAAATGCGCGCAAGGTATAATACATATTGTACAGTCTAGCGCGCAGCACAACTGCAATGCGCAAAGCTGGGTACCCACTTTTACGTCATACCTCATACTCAAATTTTTTGGTCAACTCTTGATTTTTCATGAGAAAATTAGCCAAAATGCATTGATTTCGATTGAAAATCATCAAATTTTTAATGTTATTCTTCTTAGAATTCTATTCTCGATCACATATCAAAAAATATTTACCATTGTGTAATCACTTTAAGCCGTCAATCATCGCTATGTGAAGTACGAGATATGTCTTGGCTATTTCCAAATTGTCTACTTCTAATTTTCACAATGAGATTTTACGAAATGCCTTTGAAGGAGCCAATGATCCATGCATGTATAAATTTAAAATCATAAAATAAACATAGAATTACCATTCAACTCATTTAAACCATTTACTATTTCATGAAATGTGATATACTGAAACAAAATTATTAACATAGAAAATAAACACGTTGGCCGGAATTCACGAAAGAGTTTTGATTTTGGTATTGTTATTTTCAACCGCTTTCTAAATATCGAAAACATTGATTAAACCTCCACCCAGGAATCATGTAAGGCGTGTATATTGAAATAAGCGTACCGTATATATCAGCGCATTATAATGTCTGCCCATTGGACACGAGAGGAAATGAGAGTACTACAGAGGCTGAAAACATTAAAACCTCTTTCGTGAATGTCTGGAAAAAGACATAGAGTGAAGGCACTGATTATTATGGGAAGGTTCCTGCAGCTTACCACGTCTATTATGAGAGAGCGAAGCGATCAAGCGTGGAACCGGGTGGCCGTTGATGAAACATAATGAGAGAGTGAAACAATCGACTGTGGGCAGGAATAATTTTTTCCCCATTTCCTCACTTCGTTTATTGTATTTCTTTTTCTTTTAGCTTTCTTTCTCTTTTTCAGTCTAATGAAACTATGCTTCTCGGACCTATAGTCGTAGCTATGCTACTATCTGTGTTGTTGTTGTTGCTTTTTGTCTGGAACCGTTGATGGATACTAATTTCTCTTTTTCCCATGGGCCTAACGCAGGGATCAGCTGGCTCCACTAGGCATCAGGTTAAACGGTGGGAAAATACAATATGTACAAGGCACTAAGAAGATGCACCATCAAAGAAATACTGTGAGACAAGACCATCATTAATTTTGTCCTTTCACACGCAATTTTTATAGAAAATTTGTTGGCAAGCATTCATTTTATTAATTGAAGACTGGGACTAAACAGAGTATTAATTTTTTGAATGGAAACAAATCTTCATTACTTTCTATAAAATAACACGTCTTATGAAAAA
>CM057164.1:4368620-4408025 GCA_029962745.1 Echinometra lucunter | reverse complement strand
AAACAAGGCCTATCATTAATTTTGTCCTTTTCAACACGCTATTTTTATTTTATAGAATTTATTGGCACGCATTCAGTTTATTAATTGAAGAATGGGACAGAGTATTAATTTTTCGATACGGAAAAAATCATTACTTTCTATAAAAAAAGTCCGTCTTATGAAAATGAAAGAAACGCATGAAAATCACGACGTCCTTTTAAACAGAAGAACAGAAAAAAAACAAAATAAAACATGAACGAGAAAACAAAGCAAAAACTTTAGAGTCTTTATAACGATTTTCATAACACTTTGCTTTTCTGAAACAATTTCTGTTTGCATTTATAGAAAAAGGAAGAAATACAAGTTACCAAAAAGAAACACCTAAAGATAATAATATAAAAAGGAACCAAACTGCCCTGCCAGCAAACATGGGCAAAGGGTACCATGACACCGACATCATGCTCCAGCGACAATTGCTTTCGGGATTTATTTCGTTCAAGATATAGGGTTAATATGAAGAATTGCATTTTGGGATTTAGGGTTCGCATATGCAGCGGTAAGCCCCTTCAAAAAAAAAAGCGAATACCCCCCCCCCCCCCCCCCCAAAGAGACAAATCTAAGTGAACGCAATTCACGCAGCACACGTGTGATATTGTGCACCTACAACAGTACTCCAACTCGCAGCACGCTTTTGAAAAAGTACTTTCAGTTGTTTTTTTTATTTTATTTATTTTTTTGTTGTTTGTTTGTTTTGCCGCTGCATATATAAATGAGCCTACATAAGTTCCGCGATTATTAGTGTTTCACCGAGGGAAGAGCAGGAGAATCCAGTTGGTGGCTGCGGAGCAATATCGTAAAACGGCAGCAAAGCGTTTTGTTTAACTGTCGTTGAAGGGTTCACATTTAACCCCTTTGACCCCTAGGCCAGTGACCCGGAAGATGGAACCAGCCAAGGGTTGTGTTTTCTTCTGTTCATCAGTGAGGAAATGTTGGCGCTGGTTCACGTAGAGCTCGTCAAGGTTAGGCCCTCCCCAGCAGCAGCTGGTGATGTTGGTGGTTGGGAAACGGATGGTCTGGAGTTTCTCACCTGAGAATCAGATAGAGGCAAAAGGTTCAAAAGAAATATATCCACATGAAGACGAAAGTGATACCATCCAATCAGGGCACCGTTTCATGAAAGTTGTCAGCACTGACAAGTTGTCATTCTCTGACAATTTCATTAAAATCCTTAGTTTGATTGGCTTAGAAGCACTGGTCACTGACTATTACTATGGTATGTCAGAAAATGACAGCTTGTCAATGCTAACAATCTTCATGAAACGGTGCCCTGATCTAATCATATTAAATCAAATAATGATGAGCATGATTATGAATGATGACGAAAATTATATTTTAAAAAAAGAAAACAAATAAGGATGACATGACGCTGCAGGAAAACTTCTCAATATTTAGAACTGTTTATTGCTGTGAAACAAAGATTTCGAGAATGGTTTTTCAGGCAAAAAGTCCATATATTTCAAAAACGTGCAGGGAGTCTGATCGACGTAGTAAGGCCTACCATTTGCATTAGAAAATCCATACTTCTTTTCAGTAACTTTAGTACGTAACTTGAGTGTCCCACCATCGATAACGGTTAGGTTTGAAATACATAGGCTTGTTTCATGTTTTTTCTGATCAGGGATGGGCCGCGTAACCCCTCATGGTTTATTTATTCATTCATTTTTTCATTCATTTACATTTATTAATTTATCTATGTATTTATTCATTTATCTCTTAATCTATTTATGTATTTATTTGTTTATTTGTCGAAGAGTACACTAAAGAATTAGGATGGGTGAACCTGAGAGGAACTCCCGGCTTGTCAAAATCACATTTCGGGAGGAGATAACATCATACCACTAGCGTAAACTCCGGGGGGGGGATGGAAGGTATATACGCCCCCCCCCCCCATACACACGCACACTATTTAGAGAGGGGAGGATGGCATGCTCAAATATTACCCCCCCCCCCCCCACACACACACACACCCACACACACTTTTCAAAGAAAAAATAATATTGTAATCAATCATTTGTTGAAATTTTTGATAAAACCTATCATAAACGACGTTTACAGAAGTCAATTTTCTGTTTTAAATGCTATTTAGAAGCAAGAGATGGGATTAGGAGGTCCCGATAATTCCGATTTTTTTTTTTCAAATTCAAAATAAATTCAAATCCGAATTCATATTTATTCATTTCCAACAGAAAGTTGACTTTATTTCATGTTATTGAGTCATGTTAGTTCGCTCCAGAAATTTCGGCAAAAGATTTCAGTCACCCATCCCCCTTCCCCCACTCCTCGAAACGGATTTACGCCGGCGTATCATAATGTTTTTCAAACTTTACAGTCCCTCCCCTCTGACATCCATCTATCAACCCCCCCCCCCCCCCTCGCAGATTGGAGTGGTACCCATGCGTGTCCAAAAAAGCGGCGTAAACTTGATAAAAGGATCGGATTTCTGACCCAAGGCGTCGACGCCCTTTGGAGTGTATTTTAGTCTTCATACATTGGACGTTTCTGGGAAAAGGGGGTGATTTTTTTCAATCTAACATTTGACATTTTTGAGAAATAGGATTTCTTCGACATTTTTAGATACATTTTCCTACGCCAATGATGCCATTTAGGGGTGCATTTTACATAGTCCTACGCCATTTACGCCATTTAGGGGTAGAATTTTAGAATTTTGACACAAATCAAATCAAATTTTATTGATATTCAATCCACAATTTTGGATTATCATCAAAATGAACAATACAAAACAAACAAAGGATATACACAACCATAAACCTAATTAAGGTAAAAGTATACATATTTGGCAAAATCAATGAATAAGTGGAACCAAAATAATAAAAAAAAGTGTAAAAGTATACGGAAATAATATAATCTGTTGTATTTTCTATAACTGCCAGACAATATAAACACAACAAAAAAAAAGTAACTGCCCCCTAATTCAAAATAGCATAACTTTTTAACAAAGACGTGTTTAGGAAAATAATTTGGCAGGAGTGTTCCTACACTTATTGACTAACTTCTGTTTGAAAATGAGATTGATCTGCCAAGTCATGCGTGAGTGAGCAGACATTAAAGGCAAAAATGTCACTTTTCAAAAGTCACAAGAGTCATTTTGGGGGGTTTGTGAAACAAGATTTTTCTGGCGTTTTTTTAAGTGTTGTTGATGTTTTTCGAGGTTGTGCCATGGTTGAGTGACAAAACTGCGAACAATGAAGCAAGAAATGCTGAAAATTTACTGTTTAATGCCGGAAAAAACGAATACCTTTTCACAAAATGTGCTGACTCATGTTGGTCGATGCCAGTTTTTTTCCACAAAATGAATGGATTTTGCAGATTTACGAGGGCTGAAGATCATTTTTCTCAAAAAACTGTGTTCACCCAACTGTGATAAACATGAAAAGTGTCAGGGATAGGCATGACTGGATCAAACAATGGAAGAATTCAAATTCGCCACAGGTTTGTTTCACAGAGCCCCAAAATGACTCTTGTGACTTTTGAAAAGAGACATTTTTGCTTTAATGTTTGCTCGCTCATGCATGAGTTAACGGATCAATCTCATTTTCACGCAGAAGTAAGTCAATAAGACTAGTGAAGAAACACTCCTGCCAAATTATTTTGCTCAAAACTTTTTCGTTAAAAAGTTATGCTATTTTGAATTAGGGGGAGTTACTTTTTTAGTTGTGTTTATATACATAAACACGTGCGGCTCCTGCCGTATTCCTCCCTTATTCTGCAAAATTAAAAAAATACAACAAAAAATAAAAAAGTCTAAATATTATGCTCCAACCTGCTCAATCTTTCCCTATACATATTACTAATGGAGGATACACAAACTTTTGTTACATCATAATCGCGAGATTTTAGTAAATATATTAATTTTTCGTGTTCGTTTTTATCCTTAAAGGTGGGCACTACATTGTTTATGTTTTGGAATAATTTACTGTTACTATTTTCATAAAGTTTATTATGTGTGATTTATCTATGTCTAATAACAGATATTTTTCAAAATCGTATGTATTTTTTAGGTCCTTATAAGTTCTAAGTTTGCTACAATATACCTCACCGTTTTCATCTAGAGTTCTCTTCCATTGTCTGATATATCTTTCTTGAAGTTTATTGCCAATAGATTTTATAAGCTGTCGTTTCGAGAATGTATTTTTATTGTGCCATATATGATGAAAACCAATATCTTTCAAAAATACTTCTAGCTGTTGGCAAAAGCCATTCTTAATTAACATGTTTGCGTTGTATGCAATATTGATAAGGCTGTTAGCATTTGAATTTATGATATGTATCCATGATTACGCCATTTAGGGTCTAGTATATTTGAGATGCTTGGACGAGCATGGGTACCACTCCAGTCTGCGAGTGACCCCCCCCCCCCCCCGGGCCCAGCCCCTTTTGATAAGAACAAGAATCACCTGTTTGGGGGTTGTATCTGCAGATGACGTCCCCGTTGAAGAGTGCAACCCACAACATGCCTTCACTGTCGATGCACATACCGTCTGGGAGGCCCTCTGCGTCCGGAACCTTCACAACCTGACGACGGTTGCCTTAAAATTTTAGAGAAGAATTACATGTATTTTGTTTGTTTATTTGTTTTTCAAATTTTTCTTCCACAATATCACCCTTTGGAAAGATGGTGAAATATAATATGAAGTATGAAAATTCATCTGGACCGGGATCTGGACTTCGAAAAAGTAAAACCTGGAGAGCAACATAAAAATGTATTTTTGTTGTGTTTTTTCATTTCTTTTTCTGTCACCCGACACTTACTACATTACATTTGTGGAAAATAATAAGATAGGTCCGAAACAGGGAAATGCAGTGAGGAGATTGAATAAGACTAAATCTATTTCGAATAAAGTTCATAATGGAGTTCCAGCTCTTCCTTAATTTTTGATTTTCTGATAGATATCTAGTATGGCTATGGTCATAGGGCGCGCGCCCAACATAGACTTTGTCTACCAGGTAAAATTTATTCCTTTTCTTCTTTTTCCTGTTTTTTCCCCCAAAATGCTAGATGAAATTTTAAAAATCAAATTTTAGGCTGACCAAATGTCTTAACATAATCCGAGTATCCATGTGAATAAAATCATAGTTTGAGATAAGCAGAGTAATTATTCAATCGTCGATGACTGACTTCATAATTTGTATAACAATAGGAAAAAAAAAACATTTACCGATCTCGGCGGTTTCGTTGTTGTAGTCGAAGGCATCGACACCATGTCTGAGAGTATCGATGTAATACAAGGTCTTACGATCATCCGTCCACGCCATGCCATTAGATATATCAATCTATCATGAAGAAAAAAATTAAGAAGCCTTGAGAACGAAAAGCAGAGGCGTACTGCAAATATGCACAAATCAGAGGGGCGGATGCTGATGTCGGTTCCCCGAATAATTTATTTACTCAGACATTTATTCTTTTGAACAAGACAATGTCTTCATTTTTTTCTCCGCGCTTGCTTTGCATGCGCAAAATTTTGACCGCCTTTGTTCCTGAAAAGCAGAAAAGTTACATGTATGTAGACCTTGTTGCCTAAATACCGGATATTCGGGCGGGTCGCTTCTTGAACATGAGGTGGAGGTTGCCCAAATATGAGCAGTAATCCTCACACTTTTACATTTTAGCAAATATCAGCATAAGACCAAACAGGCCCCCCCCCCCCCCCCTCCAAGACTGACATAATCAGCAACCTACCTAGAGGCATCTAGTGTGTTTGTCATTATTTTTTGAGAAATGATGTCTTTTTTTTTATTCAACCCTCTTACAATAATTACAATTTGATATGCATTTTGTAAAATATAAAATTTGAAAGGGGTCTTTTGTTCTAGTTTTGAAAAGGAGTTAGAGCCAGCAGTGCACCCCCACCCTCTCCCACCGCCGCCCAAATAAATCAATTTTTGGAGAAAGCATGCAGCTTCACTTACATTATCAACGTGCTTCGTAACCTTAAGGTTTGAATGTAGACAGAAGAGAGAGCCTTTCCCTTTTTCCACACCAGCCAACACTTCCTCAGCTCCCATTGTGCCTTTTAACGATAAGAGATATAGAACGACATTAGTCATGTTTATGACGGAGGAGGAGGTTTTTTTAAACAACACATGCATACGTTGGTATCAATATACATTTAACACATCACTTTATTTGATAGATGATAAAATAAATAGATAAGTGCCGCGCCTGGATCGAACCCCGAACCTTCGCGTCTTCAGTCAAGCGCCTTAAACCACTCGGCTACGTCACCTCGTACAGTAAGTTGCTGCTCTTGTCGTCTTTGTTCCTGTTCCTTTTGTTGTTGAATTTTTATTCCGATATTTTTTTCTTTTTATTGCAAGCAAAATAGCAACTAACACAACATCAAACAACGTGATACTAGTAAACAATGCGCATGTACACTCTAAATTTCTTAGATTAGAAATCAATCTAAGTTGATTGCATTTAGAGACAACTCCAAAATTAGATTAAAGAATTATAATCATTAAAATTGATTTCTAAATCTATTAGATTAAGATTTTTCAATCGAATTTGGAGTTGTCCCTGATTCAAGATTAACATAGAGTACAGGATGCTTCTCGTCATATTTTACATGGACATGATGGAAGGCATTAGAGAATCAATTTCCCCGTCGAGAGACATTTTTTCCTGCTTCTATAAAAATCTTCTGATTTGACAAAGTAGGCCTACAGGAATTAGAAGTCTCGAGTTGGCTTAGTCCGTAAAGCCTGTCGAACCAAAGATCGTGGGTTCGAATCTATCCCGGACAGATGACTGAGGCCTGCGTTGTGAGTATAACGTGAACCTCCCGTGTTTCATAGACGCGGGCTATGTTTCAGTGGAAAACACTCCGTCCCTCGGATAGGAGGCCTCTTGTAGAGGAAAGTCACCACCTCTGAACGTTAAGAACCCATTGCACCATTCGAAGAAGGGTAGGGGGACACCCAGGTGTATTGGTTCGATTTTGATTAGATTTTGATTTTTTTCTTCATTCTTATTAACATTTTGGTAACACAAAAAGGTACTTTTTTGACAATAAACCATAAATATACAAGTATTCGTAACAATTTTTTTTCAAAGCATAAAAAAATGATAATTTGTCTAATTATTGTAATTGATAAAACATAAAATCATTTGCGGAAGAAGGATTGCCACCATAAGCAATATGCTTGACAATATGGCAACCCCAAATCAATATTATTAAACAGATAGACATTTAAAATCAGCAGAATGGATAAAAAGAATTGAAATCCTAACTTAAAAGGATAGTGACAATAATGATGATGATGTTGATGATGATGATGATGATGAGGAGGAGGAGGAGGAGGAGGAGGAGGAGGAGGAGGAGGAGGATGAGGCTGATATTAGTAATGATTCAAATGGTAGAAAGGATGACGTTGTGAAAAAAATGAAGAGTTCACACAGAAATTTTACCTTGAATATTCTGATAGTAACATGGTTTTTACTTTGGTAAAAGAGAAGAGGGAACTACTGGATTTAGGGACAACTCCAAGATTAGATTAAGAAATTATAACCACTTAAGAATTTAATCAATTCTGGAGAGGATTCCAAAGGTATGGACCATGGTGTCTTATGGATCTATGGGCAATAAGTAACTTTGGGTTGACTAAATGAAGATTGGGGGAATTTCGAGTAGGGTAGGAGTGAACAGTTTTATTTAAAGTACAAAAGTGGTAAACTTGCATATCCCAAAAAGTTATATCGGAAGGAGAGACCCGAGGGTCACAGTGATTAAGTTCGCTTCCCCCCCCCCCCCCAGGTGACGCAAAAATACTGAGGCTAATAGCAAAGGATTTCACCTGACCCAGTCCAGAACTCACTCAATCCTCCCTGTACTCTGTTTTTATTCCTGTATTTTGTATCGTTCATGCTTTTATGACAATAATAATAATAATAATATACAGTTCTTGTATAGCGCATATCACATTATGATATAACGTCTCTATGCGCTTCCAAAGGACTTGGATATTATTACCCCGGCTTTAGCCCGGCAGCCGTTTACAGCGCGCAAGCATTTCAAGGAATGAATTCCTGCCAGGTACCCATTCACCTCACCTGGGTTGAGTGCAGCACGATGTGGATGAATTTCTTGCTGAAGGAAATTAACGCCATGGCTGGGATTCGAACCCACGACCCTCTGATTGAAAGACGAGAGTCAGAACCACCAGACCACGACGCTTCCAGTAGGCCTATTGGTCTTACATCCTTTGTCATGCTTTAAACAAAATAAACCGAACTGGATTGAATTGAATTGAATGGAATTGAATTGAATTGAAATGAAATGAACTAAAATGCTTCACTTTAATTGTTGTTACTGGCCTCAGCCCGAAGCCGCGAAGCGTTAAGGTCAAACCAACACAACAAGCTTCGTGTGCCTTCCACTTTGTAGATGTACAAACCTGATTTTAAAGAATGAAAAGGCATGTGTGCAGGTATGCATGTCTGGGGCCCTTCAGTTTATGAAAACTGTTATCACGTAATCATGAAAAGATATTTACTAGTGCATCTATGTGCTCTCTACCGTTCAAAAACTTGTTCATCGCCAAAAACCATAACAAAGAGGATTTAGAAATATTGTGCAGTATATTTCTTTTCCTTTTCATCCTAAAAATAACCATAGGAGAAAGCTATAGGCCTAACGCCTGTAATTAGATCCGTTCTTTTCAGTGCAGAGATTCCTCCAACCCGTACCAAAAATGACATCATAGTTGAAAAAAATATTCATATAAAATCATTGATACATACTTGAACACTTTGTTTCATATGTGCATAGAGAGGGATAATTACTGGTTTAGATCAGTCCCATGAGAGAGCAGCAGTCGGTCCCAGGTGGATTTTAAGGGGACTTTATTAGTGTGACAAAAAGCCTTACAACCACTGGAGCTTTGACCAAGTTTTTATTAGTCTGAGTTTCAGCCCCTCTACCGAGAAAAAAATGCTGAAAACACCCCTTCATATTTCCAGCAATTAAAGGATATTGTATGAACTTGTGAAGAGAAAAGTTTGAATAGTGCCATTACTAGCATTTTTCCATGATTTTATCAAATTTCATTTTTAAAACAGGGGCATATGGGGATATATTTACAGGCGTGCGCCATTATCAATTTACCAAAGAGATTTCTGAGGGCAGTATATCTAGCATATTGACAAGAGCCAGGTTTGGTTCGGTACACAGACTGCTCCTAATGGGAAATGGTTTTCAACGTTTTGAATCGTGCATTCTTACGTAAAATGTGACGCTGAAAACGATGTCACAGACTAATTTTTATGAAAATGCCCAAAGTGCCCAGAGTTTATATTTCAGGGCTCGCCATTAATTTTTTTAATGCATTTTAGCACAAGCCTTGTAGGCAACCATGTTCGTTGTAAAAAAAAAAATCACTATCAACAATAAAATGAAAATGATAACGACTATATGAAAGACTATAGAACTATATGATTGTGACTGCCGCACCAAGACTGTGGAACGATCTACCACGATTTGTCCGCATGTCCCCCTCCCTGGACGTTTTTTAAAAGAAGAATCTTAAAATTGTTCTTTTCAATGCCAATCTGTAACTGAACTTTGTAAAGCGCTGTGGAACCAGTCATGACCGTGTAAGAGCGCTATATAAATGAACTAATTGTATTGTATTGTACACTGGACACTGGACTCGGCATTCCTTCTCAAAGGGCCCAAAAGGGTCACCTCACTTAAGTCAAGAAGGTGTCATTTTTTGTTTTTCACATAGTAATAAGGGGAACAGCATTTCTTCATTTCCCCATCAAATACAATGTACAGTTTATTAATCTGTCGTAGGTAACTCTGTCTTAGGCATGGTGGCCCTCGACAACGCTCGACAACAGGTCATGTGCGACGTGAATTTCGCATCCCTGGTCCTGAACTTCGCGTCACGGGTCCTGAATTTCGCATCCTAGGTCCTGAATTTCGCATCCAAGGTCCTCAACTTCGCGTCACGGGTCGTGACTTCGCATCCCAGGTCCTGAATTTCGCGACTGGGGCGCAAAGTTCGCGTCATGGGTCGAGAATTTCGCGACTAGGACGCAAATTTTCCCGCGAAATTCACGTCGCACTTGACCTGTTGTCGAGCGTACTTCAGGGCCACCATACTTAGGTGCCCAATTTCTTATTAGTGCTTCAGCTTGTTCAGAAGCATAAAACTATATTGGGACCTTATACTTCCTTTCTAAACGTATTTGCAGTAATGTTGCCGAAATTCTACTTATAATTTCAATTAACATAATGACTTTTTGTGGGCATCTGAAAGGGCATGGGGCCCTATATTAGACAAATAAAACAGTTAACTAATTTTTAAAAAAAGATTTAAAAGGACGTATATAATAGACATCTCGAACTTCCGAGGCTTTTTGAGATGTGTTTTTATTGATTTTAGTGCTTTCAGTGCATAGTCCCACATAAATTGGCTGACTTTTTATCTCTTTTTGATGTCTCCCCCAAATGGTTAAGGCTTGTTCAAATATGAGGGGACAAATCCCCGCAACAAATCCCCGCAACATTTTTAGTGTACAAGTTTATGGAATTTGAGGCGACAAAGAAAAAATGGCGCCGAGGCAGGACACCCTTTTTTTTTCTTTTGTCGCCTAGCTGCAAAAGGTTTTGAACCAATGCAAATTCTGAAAAAGTTAGTGCAGCAATGTCACCTTTCATCACAGTTATGTTTCGATCAGTTGCTGTCTCGTGCTTATTTTGAGATTTGAAGCGTTAATGCGCTTTCATCAGCATAAGTGACGCCACAATGTTACCTCAGTCTTGACACCTTTTTATGCTTTCCAGGGAAGCATCATTCAATTGTATTTTTTTCTTTTGCTTGTATTTCATGAATGTAACAAATCAGAAGGAAACAAATTTTGTTTTTGAATTGAATTTTGAAATGAATTGAAGGAGTCAAGAGCCAAGGTCAAAGTGTTTTGTTATGAATGTGATTTAAAAAGCAGATCCTTCAAGTGAAGCGAGGTAATCTCCCCCCGCAACATGCCCAATCAAGTGAGACTTGACAATCTGACCTGGGGGGTGTAGAGATACAGTCAATCTTACAATCAATTGTATCTCTTTAGTACATGGTTTGCCATAGACTTACGATTGATATCAATCGTAAGACTGATTGTATGTTTTATGTTACACCCCAATGGTTAAAACATGGTGAAGTGTTTATCTGTTACCACATTTGATACATTTGTCGTTTGACTTTTTCCCCCATCCACTCATATTTACATTATGAGCGTATCAATGATGTTATGCAGGGACGGGGCTACAGGGGAGGGGGGCAGGGGACGAATGTCAACCCCCCCCCCCCTGACTTTTCAAGTGATAAAAAAGGGGGAAAGGAAGAGGAGAAAAAGAAAAAAAAGAGGAGGAAGAAGAAAGAAGGGGATGGGAAAAGAGAGGCCAGGTGCTTGAAAAAATATAATACCCCTATTTTTTCATTTAAAACGTCAATAAATTCACCCCTGTGTCATCTCCCCCCCCCCCCCCATCAAAATACCCTGGCGCCGCCCCTGATGATATGTCATCCTGATCCTTTGTAAAAACAAAACAAAAACAAACAGAGAATAAATCTACATTGCGAACCAAGCGCCGTGCACGATCATTGATCAATAAGGAAACGAGTTGGCTCAGTCGGTAAAGCGTCTGCCTGTCGAACCAAAGATCGTGGGTTCGAGTCCAACCCAGGCGGATGACTGAAGCCTAAGTTGTGTGTTATCGTGCCCCTCATCTGTTTCATAGACGCAGGCTATGCTACAGAGGAAAACACTCCGTCCCTCGGATAGGACGTTAAATGGAGGTCCCGTGTAAAGGATACTCACCACCTTTGCACGTTAAAGATCCCACTGCACTATTCGCATAAGAGTAGGGGGAAACTCAGGTGTATGTGGTTCACCTGCACACCCCCAATCGGTGATATCGGGAGGAGAGACCTGAGGGTTACAGTGATTCAATTCGTTTTTCACCTCCCAGGCACAGTGATGCCATACCAAATAATAATAATAATAATAATAATAATAATAATAATAATAATAATAATAATAATAATAATAATAATAATAATGAAACATTTTGATAAACATGATTATGACATTTCAGCTTCACCTGCCCACAGTCTGCCGGCGGGGTCGCATTTGCCGTCGTTGAATCTCGTAGTCGGCTTATCTTCGTCGACTGTGGCGACGGTTTGGAAGTTGCCCGTTCTCCAGTCGACATAACCCATCTTATGCTTAGCCGCGACCAGAGTCTTCCCGCTGCGGGTCGGGACAGAGGCCCCTACACTCTCACCTTGAATTTACGTTGAAAGAGAGAGATCAGAATAATGGAGACAGGTTGAACTGTACAGTAAAATGAAATATCAAAGAATATTGGCCTAAATTTCAATCTTATCATCCTTGTCAGAGAGAAGAGCTCAAGAGTAACCTATTTCTATCCTTATTATTACTATTATCATAATCATCATCATTATTGTTATCATTATTATCATTATTACTATAATATGAATATTATGAATATCATCATCGTCTTTGCTGCTCACAAAATTATCCATAGTATGAACGTTGGAATATCAATATTATTATCGTTATTATCATGAGCCATTTAGTGATATCGGGAGGAGAGACCTGAGGGTTACAGTGATTCAGTTCGCTTTTCCCCTCCCAGGCACAGGTGACGCCAAACCATTAATAATAATAATAATAATTTCAAGTCATTTCACAGAAAATATTTGATTATCTGAAGTGCCATGGGTCGGATGATTTCAAAGAAGTACACATTTTCATTCCCTTCACCGACATCCTTACCGATATCAACCTTCTCGTCCTTCTGGGAGGCGACATCGTAGCGGTGAATGGCATTGCCGAAGATGTCGACGTAATAGAGTTTATTGTTGACGTCATCCCAGTGGGGCCCTTCTAGGAGATAGCCCATATCCTTGAGGTACACCTCGACAGTCATGATGATGGGGGAAGTACTTGGTATCGACGAGAAAAGTAGCAATTTTTAACTTAAAGGAAAAGGAAACCATATAGAGACCAGTCAATCTTAATCAAAAGAGAGGATAGAGAGAAACAATTTTTTTTTAAATCTGTTACAAAATGAGAAATTTATGAGGCTTGGAGAGTCTTGATTTACTTTCTATGGCCATCTTCATATTGGCAATATCGCTCCCAAATGGCAGCTTTTTGTGAACAACTCTCCATATACATGATATATTTTGTACACTAAATTTCAGATTTTCTCCACTATCTTTCATGGTGCAACTTTATCTCTTTCTTTAATAGCTCAAGACATCGCACAGTGGGCCTGGATGGCTCCAAAGTGCGCCAAAATTCAGACAGACCGATAGACAGATAGAGGGATAGGTGTAGATAGATATGTGGATGAATGGATAGAATGATAGAGAGGTGGATATACGTGTAGATAGATAGATCATGGAAAGACAGATTTGTAGATGATGTAGATGGATGGATAGATAGATCATGTAGATAGATAGATAAAGAGGGACAGGTGTAGATAGATAGGTGGATGAAAAGATAGAGGGAGTACGCGTATGGATAGATGAAAGAACGGTTAGCTGTATAGTTAGTACATCATTCGTGGAAATAACCCACCAGTAATTGCAACAGAAAATGAATATGTTAAAACAATTAATTTTAAAATATTTTGGATTCCATATACCATGTGAAAATAGTCGCTATACCTTTTAGCTAGGAAGCGTAGTATCAAAATCCTTAGGTATATCATACCATATCGCAGAGGAAAGTTTTAGCTTGTAGTTAATAAAGGACTACAATACACTTTCGACTTAGAAAGAGAGGTTTTTCAGCAACTGAAACCAGCCCTATAATTAATCACTCTTGTTTACTTATAATTTATTAATCTCGTTCACTTATCAGTATTTATGGGATATTGCCGTGTAAAATTAAAAGAGTCATGCGCGCCCCATGCGGCGCCGTATGATGACAGAGAATCCTTCAGTGGCTGCGCGGTCCAAAATAAACACAATATCCAGGTAATGTGCCAAGGAAAATCGGCTCTAAAATAAAAACGAGCAGAAACGGGCAGCCAAATCTGGTATCAACTTAAAGCTGAGACATCAGGGAAAATGGTGGTAGTAAAACTGAACTGGAAATCCTTGAAAAAAATCTAAACGTTTCTTATAGATTCATAATAATAATAATTTTTAAAAACACGGATAAATAGTCTATTTCTAGGAAAATTACCCTATTATACTCATAAAGATTACGTTTCTATCCGTTTTAATCCATTCATAATTATAGTAAAATGAACTGTCAGGAATATGTTGGAGCAAAAAGTTTAGATCGATAACTTACAAAACTACATGTTGAAATCACTTATTTATTAAATTGGTCACTATTTGCACTGAAACCTGCAATATGTCAAATTTGGGCGTTTGAAGTAGGAAATTTACACCCGTAATGTACATGCCGGAGTTAAATATTTTACTGAAGTATTCTTCAAAGTGATGTTTTTAAACAGGACATGACAAAAATACAAAATTTTAAAAAAAGTTGCCCGCTTGGCGCACTTTGCGTTCGCCCTGGCCCACTGTGCATCGGCGTAAATCTGTTTCGAGGATGGAAGGGAAATGATTTTTTTTCCCGAAATTTTAGCGAGAAATACACAAGAGCACACACACTGTTTTTTTGTTATCCGTATTTTTTTAAATCTTTAGAAACACACAGGGGTGCTATTTCCAAAATGATTCCCAGGCCAACTCTTTTAAACCCGTGCATATCAACATTACAGGGCCCCCGTCTTTCAAAGAGTTGCGATTGATTCAAATCGATGGAAACTTTGAGATTGATCTCAACCCCTATCTCTTAAAGGAGAATGCAACCCAGGCATCAGTGTGCTCTTAGTGAATAAAACTGACCAAGAAGAGTAAACAGTGACAGTTTGAGCGAAATCGGACAATCTGTTCAAGAGTTATGAATTTTGAAAGCTTCAATAAATCCCTATTATGAGATCCTTGAGTTGGCAACTTTGCCAGCATCTGTGATGTCATCGTGGACAACTCTCAATTCATTTTGTGCATAGTTTTTTCCAAAGAAAAAAAGATTTTTATGAAATTTCAAGTCAGGAATCATCATAATTATTCCCAAAATGCTTGCAGAATTGATATAGCCATGTCATACTCAAACAATAAAATCAAAAGAATTTTTATTTTTCTTGAAAATAAAAAAATGTTAATTCTGTGTGCAAAATGAAAGGAGAGTTGTCCACGATGACATCACAGAAGCTGGCAAAGTTGCCAAGGATCCCCATAATAAGGATTTACTTAAACTTTCAAAGTTCATAAATCTTGAACAGATTGTCCGACTTTCCTCAAACTTTCACTGTTTACTCTTCTTGTTCTTCTTCATTCACTGGAAGCACACTGATGTCTGGGTTGCATCCCCCTTTAAGTACACAGTTGAGATCAATCTCAAAGTTGCGATCGACACGATCGATTTGAATCAATCGCAAGCCTTTGTAAGACGGGGCCAAGGTCAACCGGACGTATACCTTTTGATTCTATACTACTTTTAAAAACTATAATCTCGCTTGCCGGAAGTATTCTAAAGTGATCAAGGGGCGGAGTAACCGTGGTCGTAAGTAGATCAAGGATGGCGATTGATCCCAATTGATCCACACAAGGGAAATCGTTATTATTATGTAATTTCAGCTCAAACATAAACAAGATTATCATGTGTGATTCCATGCCAGATCCATGGCAGTTGGTTTGGTTTGTTTGGGTGTTTTGTTTTTGTTTTTGTTTTTGTTTTAGCTGCGTGAGTGTTAGTAAGTTAGACTGTCTTATTGTTTCGCCTGTACGAAGAATAATATCATGCAAGCTTTATAATCAGAAAATAAAATATGTTCATCACTAAGATGATTCCAGAGCTCAATCAGCTACAGCTTTTAATCAAATTCTCTCTCCCCCCCCCCCCCTCCCTCTCTGTCTCTCTCTCTGCTGTCTGTCTCTCTGTCTTCTGTCTGTCTCTCTCTCTCTCTCTCTCTTTCTCTCTACGTTTATTTCTTTTCTATGTCTTGTCCTTTCGTTCATCTTTCTTCTTATTTTTGGCTGTAACATAATCATGATAATTATCATCCCCATTCAACTGCCTTTCCCTTTCGAGGCCGTATAGCCCGATAACTTCAAAGCCTGGCTGGAATAAATGGTTCGCTGTTTGAGCCTCGCAACAGCACTTTTGGCAAGACATTAATCTCCATTACCACTCTCCACCATGCAGGAGCTAGCAAATGGGTATACCTGTGAGGATTGCCGAAAGCCAATTGTGCATTCCTTTGATTTGCCATTTCCCTGCATGTACGCATGCATGAGCGGTGCAAAATAGTAGGAATGCCCCCTGAGTTATAGAAGTGGAGATGGCGCACACTCGTGTTAGAGCTATAAATCCAGCGATCAGTGGTAATAACAGTAACATTGTAAAGCGTATTGAAGTATTTACGGAATATGTTTTTTCAATGTAACATAATTATCATTTTTTATTACAGTCGTATTATCAGATCCGAAACGAGGACTCCCCCACCAAAAAAACCTATAATATTTCGTACGCTGTCTCTCTGCAGTCATATGTCTCTGAGAATTGAATAGCACCAAAATCATATCCCCTATTTGATTAAAAATGGGTTATTAACTTACCCCAATGTAGTATGAAAGGAGCCGACGACAAATCCTAGCAGACGACGTTTTATCTGCGCGGCAAACACTGCAGTAAGTGTGGGTTCGGTAGGATTTAGAGGGCTTATAAGCATGGGCTCCAAAAAGGTAACGCCTCGCTGTTGCTCTTTGGACAAGGGTTGTCCGGAGAGATAGAGCGCCACCACTCGTTTTAAGCTTTAAAAACTAGAACTAAAACTTTGAAAGGGGGGATCCAAATAAATTTGAAGGGGGAATCGTAATAGCAGAATCACAGGAACGTTCTGGCTGCTCCTTTTTATCGCTAAATTCGTTAAGGCAAATTTGCACAAAGGGGGCGTGTATTTTGTAGCCTAATATGAGATTTGCTTCAATCATCATTTTTCTCTCTCTCTCTCTCTCAAATGGGTTGTCTTTGGCCCCTTGGCCCTTTGGCTAGAGGTGTGTTATTCCTCTTCTTATAATTATTTGAAGGGAATTTAAATGACTGAATTTGTTTGAGAATACAAACCGCCTCGCGCCAGCTAGGGCTAAATAGCTCAAAAAGAAAGGCAAATAGCGTGAATATGCAGACTTGATATCGCTGTTTCTAGTTGGGCAAATAATTCTCTCACTGAAATACTCATGCCTACAAAGAAAGTGTGGTTTGATGAGAAATGGAGTACATTCCAAAATAATTTTGCATTTGTAAGAACACATAAAATGAAGAAAAAATAAAAGAAGCATAATAAGACTGAAATCCGTTTGGAGAGGAAAATTAGACACCTGTATTTAATACCGTGCTAAACATGAGGTCAGTTTGAGTATACTATAATCATGCAGTAGTATAGGTGGTTTCCGATCATAGTTCGTTTCGTCTTTTCAAGGATGTGGGCATTAAGCACACAATCAACTGAAAAAATGGGGTGCTATTATAATATAGATGAAAAGCGATTTTGGATTTAGGTTCAGTTTGAAGACCAGCTTCCTGACTTGTGGTCTTCCAATAACACAATAGTTTCATTATTACCAGTATTTCTGTAACTAAGGCATTAGGAATATAAACCCGAGCACTACATAAGCAGAGTAAAAGCATTTAGTTACATTTCCCTGATATAAGTGCACCAAAATCCAACTGATTCATAGATCCTGTCCATTTTTCCTCGCATCATGCATGCACGGTTTCTGTTCATAAACAGACAGACTATTTCTGTAATTTCTCGATTGACTGCATTTTAATCAATTTTATTCATTTGAAAATGAGACTTTGTTGGCAATATAGTCGTGGTCGTTATTCTTTCTCTCGAAAGGTTTAGTCTGTATTCTCAGTCTGGGCACGGTGTTGGGCTATCTCTCTATCATATTTGTAAGGCATAATACTTCTTGCTAAAATGTAAAACACATAATTGTGTGTATGTGTGTTTAGACAACGGTAAGGAGAATTACAAAGAAAATGATGGGAAAGGAGATAAGCAAGAAAAAAGCAAGCAAGCAAGCAAGACAGGATAGATAGATAGATGGATAGATAGATAGATAGATAGATATAGATAGACAAATATGTATTATTATATATAGAAAGATAGAAAGAAAGAAACAGAATGGATAGATATATAGAGAGATAGGGTTAGAAGGATGGATAGACAAACAGATATATATATATATATATATATATATATATATATATATATATATATATATATAGATAGATAGATAGATAGATACATTGTAGATAGATACATTGTAGATAGATAGATAGATAGATAGATAGATAGACGGATTATAGGCAGATAGAAAGATATGTGGATAGATATAGGGCTACATATACAGAATATAGATAGATCGGCAGACAGAATTACGGACGGATGGAAGATGAAAATGAGCCAAAATAATCAGGAAATAGGCAGAATAATCAGGAATGGAAGGCCGAAAGAGAGACGATTAGACACTGCCCGATATCATAGTACACATACCACTATACGCACGTACGTATAGGCCTACAGGTTCGTTTTCCTTTTTCTTCTTCTTCAGTGTGCGTGTTCCGTATAAGCTGGGGAACCCCAAGTTTTAACCGAGAAAATATGAAAACTCCATATTGTTCAAAATGATCATAATCAGAATCAGAGTATTGAGCCTCCTTCTGAAGACCATAGTTAATTTTTACTACAATGGTACTCGGGATGTAAAATGGTCCTTTCGTTATTTCCTATCTTTAATTTTTTATGATTATTATGGGCTTACGTTTTCTTGCATGATGAATAGAGTAATATCTAATCATTCCTTCCATAGCACTTAAAACCGTCTATTCTTTAGAAAAGGGTCTTTGATCGTAGACTAGCAAGTACATAGGCTTTGATCAGAGACTCGTTTCCTTCTAAATACTCGTACCAAAAAAAAAACACACACATACAAACACACATACAAATAAAAAACAGGAAACAGCTTCGACATCAACATGGTAAATATTATAAATCCTACATGTTTATTGAAAAGAATGACATCTTATACATACACTGCCTAAAAAAGAGGGCAATTGTTTTATTTCATGGCTATCGTGCATAATTTACCATGGCATTACGATCATCTCTCTTTATAAGAATGAGAGTTCTGTAATTATTTGCAGAAAATGATCATATAATGCATGTATTCGTACTGTTAAATAAATGAAACTGCTCTTCTTTCTTTCATTTTCACCTAAATATTTTGTACCAGAAGAGAGCTCGCCCAGATCGATACGTAAATTATGCAGATCGGTGTGCTTATAATGCCGCTTCACATTTCGCATCTACTCTGTTGTGTCTATAATTGAGACTAATTCAGTCTGACCGTCGATCGATACTATCGGCCTTGAGCCGCCGTGATAATCATCTGCCGAAATAGCTCAGTTGGGAGAGCGTTAGACTGAAGATCTAAAGGTCCCTGGTTCGATACCACCCGGAGGACTCGCATGAGTCCTGAACTGTCCCGGGTTTCGGCAGCACTTTTTTTTTTTTTTTTTTACGTTGTATTCGATTATAATAATGCCTCTAATGCATGTCCATTCTACAAACTTTCGTTCTCAATTTGCTAATTTCGAGATGTTCGGTCTTACTGATCCCTCATATTCTCATTTTTGACAGGTTTTAATTATTTGGTTATGTCTGTTTTAAAGATTAAATCAAGTTTTTGGTCTGTTTGTTGTTGTTTTTTTATTCAGAACAAACCAGGTCTTTATTTCATAGAAAATAAATCGTATTATGAAATGTAGAATAAGTTGTTTTGTTTTGTTATATATTTTAACTACATTTACACCTTTATCATTTATTCATCTATTAATCTAATAGATTATTTATTTATCATCTATTCATCGATTTATTCAATTATTAATTTAGTTATCCATCTACATATCTATCCATTCATCCATTCATTAATTTACATTACTTTTCAAAATTCATTCCTTCATGCCAGTAATCCCATTATTTTTTTCTTTATTATTTTTTGTGTGTAATCTCGTTAATCTGTCAGGTAATCAGTGATGACTTTATAAACAGCCGCAAGAATGTATTGTCTGCATCTGTCTGATGCAATCATTGCGCATGTTTTATTTACCATACTGAGCAATCATCTTATTGAAACGCTGTGTATTTTTCGCATTCTCTTTAGATTTTTATTCGACTGCCCAAAATTACAAGCAGCCGAAATAGCTCAGTTGGGAGAGCGTTAGACTGAAGATCTAAAGGTCCCTGGTTCAAAACCACCCGGAGGACTCGGATGTGTCCTGAACTGTCCCGGGTTTCGGCAGCATTATTTTTTCCCTACTTCTTCTTCTTCTTCTTCTTCTTCTTCTTCTTCTTCTTCTTCTTCTTCTTCTTCTTCTTCTTCTTCTTCTTCTTCTTCTTTTTCCCCGTTCCATTTCCATCATAATAATCCCTCCTATTCATGTCAATTGTACAGACTTTTGATAGGCTAGTTGCACATTTGAGATTTTTGGTCTGTTGATCGCTAATATATTTTAATATTTATCATTTTGGACAGGTTTTCATTCTTTGTCATTCTGTTCAAAAGGTAGATCAAGTGCTTTTTAACTTTATTTCAATTTTTTACAAATTTATCTGGTGTTTATTTCACAGAAATTAAATTTGCTACTTTCAGATCCTTACTGCATTTCCAATAATCTTTTATCTAGGCCCTATTTACTTAAGTATTTATTGATTTATTCATTCATTATCAGTTTATATGCCTAGTTTTTTTATTTATTTGTTTAATTATTTATTTATTTTGTTTATATATTTATTTGTTTATGTATTCATTCATTCATTCATTCATTCATTTATTTATTTATTCATCTATTTATTCATTCATTCATTCATTCATTCATTTATATATTTATTCATTTATTTATTTATTCATTTATTCATTCATTCATTCATTCATTTATCTACATACATTTACTTACTTATCTATTGATTTATTTTTGTATTCATTCCTTCTTTTATTTATATCTAGTCATTCATTTACATCACTTTTGTTCATTCCTCATTCATTCATTCATTTCATTACATTTCATTTTCATAATCATGATAATGTGGTGAATCGGTCAGTCAACATGGTCAGTCAGTCCTTATTTGCAACAGCCACAAGAAGGGACAAGAATTCATTGTCTGCATCTAATGTGTCTTTGATGTAATCATTGCACAAGTTTTATTTTTGTGTCTACTTCTGCTGCACCCTCGACCAAGGTAAATACAAGTATTTGTTCCTTTACCAAGTTTTTATGTAAATCACAAACCCCATGTAATGCCATGATCAGTATTCTATTATTGTCTCCTTTGTGTTGGTTAATGGTAGTACTAATTTCCAAATATGGTACTACTAACTAAGCGATATATGTTCTGAGTCCTGTTTCTGCCCCCCCCCCCCCTCTTTTTTTTTCTTCTAATTTTACCCAATCTGTTGTAAATGTTGTAATTTGTTTTGTTTTGCTCACAATTACTCTGATTATTTGTAAATATGATAATTAGTTGTTGATCCTTCAATAAACACACAATTATAAAAAAAAAAAAAGTTTTATTTTTGTGCACTCAGCTCCCGCGCGTCGAAACGCATGTATATTTTTCGCATTCTCTTTGAACAGATTTTTCTCGCTTTCACACAAGCAGCCGAAATAGCTCAGTTGGGAGAGCGTTAGACTGAAGATCTAAAGGTCCCTGGTTCAAAACCGCCCGGAGGACTCGCATGAGTTCTGAACTGTCCCTGGTTTCGCAGCATTGTTTTTTCCTTTCTTCTTCTTCTTCTTTTTCCCCCGTTCCATTTCCATCATAATAATCCCTCCTATATTCATGTCAATTGTACAGACTTTTCATAGGCTAGTTGCACATTTGAGATTTTCGGTCTATTGATGGCTAATATATTTTTAATATTAAATTTCTCATTTTGGACAGGTTTTCATTCTTTGTCAGTCTGTTCAAAAGGTAGATCAAGTGCTTTTTAACTTTATTTCATTTTTACAAATTTATCTGGTGTTTATTTCACAGAAATTAAAATCCTATTGAAATACAGAATGAGTTTGTTTTGCGTCTTATTTTGTAAGTGTATGTATTTCCCCCTTCCCAGCTTTCTTTTGAAATCCATGATGCATCATGACCATGATAAGTCCCCTACACATTCGCTACTTTCAGATCCTCGCTGCATTTCCAATAATCATTTATCTAGGCCCTATATACGTAAGTATTTATTGATCTATTGATTTATTCATTTATTATCAGTTTATTATGCCTAGTTTTTTATTTATTTATTTATTTTTTATTTATTTGTTTATTTATTTATTCATTTATTTATTTATTCATTTATTTATTTATTTATTTATTTATTCATTCATTCATTCATTCATTCATTTATTTATCTATCTACATTTATTTACTTACTTATCTATTGATGTATTTTTTTTATTCATTCATTCATTCATCTATATCCCGTCATTCATTTACATCACTCTTTGTTCATTCCAACATTCATTCATTCATTTTATTTTCATAATGTGGTGAATCGGTCAGTCAATCAGCGTTTATTAATTTGTCAATAGCCACAAAAATAATATTGTCTGCATCTACTTTGTCTTTGATGTAATCATTGCGCAAGTTCTATTTACCATACACAGCTCTCGTCTTGTCGAAACGCATGTAATTTTTCGCATTATCTATAGATTTTTCTCGCTCTCACACAAGCACCCGAAATAGCTCAGTTGGGAGAGCGTTAGACTGAAGATCTAAAGGTCCCTGGTTCAAAACCACCCGGAGAACTCGCTTTGAGTTCTGAACTGTCCCGGGTTTCGGCATGTTTCTTTTTAGGGATTTCTTTTTCTTTTCTTTTTGTTTCTTTTTTTTTTTTGGCAAAACTGTTCCATACAACTTCATTATATTTTTTGTCATCTTCCTTTGCCTTTATTTCTCTTCTTGCTTTTCTTCCTACTATTAACTTAAGTTACTTATCTGCCATTAAGTAGCATCATCACCACATTTTTTAAAAAGTACACATTCCTTTAATATATAGACCTAGATATTGATCAAATGGTTTCTAAATTTTATCCTTAAAAGCCAAAATTTACTATAGTAGCCCACAAGTCATATGAAAAAGGGTTTGTAATTTATGCCACGGCCATGTTAGGCATGAACTTTTGTATTGAACTTATAAAAAGGAGTCACAGGCTTGATTTAAGACTACTGTACTTGACTGTCTCCAAGTGTGTACGGTACTCATTCTCAATGCATTCTTTTCTCTTATGAAACCATACACTTTTGAAATCTCTTTGATTTCAATTTAATCGTAATATTCATAATCATGATGAAAATGGCTTGTTATAATTCCAGATAACCTATTGTAATATGACCATTATTCATCTCTTGTTCATTAAAACAAATAGAACTTATTATTGTATGCAAATTTTTAAAGGCTTGGCAAAGGTTGGTGCAGAGAGAGAGAGAGAAAAAAAAATTTATACCACGCACTTTAGCCATCAAACCCGGGGGAGAGGTGGCAGTCGTATTTGCACTTCCAAATACGTTTCGCAAATACTTGATATCTGAGGTTTAAGTTGAAGTATGCAAGTGTACTGAGTGCCTGGGAATCCATCCTGCATGTGCAGCACGAAAGAATTGTTCATATGACAAAGCCCGATATGTTTCTTAATTAAACTATTTGAAATAATTTATTTCTACATTAACTTGATAAAGACCACGCTGAACCAATCCCGTGAGAATATAGGCCTGTGGTATCACATCGCTGAAGGCTCTTATACGAGAGGTCCTGGGTTCGATCCTCATTGTAAGCGTACATCCTTCATTGGGCAAGATGTCTAACCCTCAGTCGTCCCATACCATGTCCGTACGCAGCGGGGGGGGGGGGGGGGCAGGGGGGCAGTTGTCCCCCCCCCCCCTGAGAAATTCGAAAACTTACATTTTTTAAATGAAAATTTCACAAAATCCACCAAAAGTGTGCACCAGATCTTTCAATTTCACTTTAAGAAATGCAAAAGCGCCCTCGTGACCAGCTCGGTCGCTTCGCTCCCTCGCTTTCAAGCTTTTTCGAAAATTTTTACGTGTCTTGCCCCCCCCCCCCAGGAAAAAATTTCCGCATACGGCCCTGTCCCACACCCAGATGTCTATGGGGAGCTGGTAATTGTTGGGGTAATAATGATTGGTAGTGACACATGTATAAGGAAGCACGTGACACTGAAGCTGATACTTCTCTCAAAATAAGGGGGAAAATGTCATCGTTATAACTTCACCCCTTCGTCCTTGTATAGAGTCAATCGACATTAATGGTCCAGTTGAAAAATAGAAAATAATAGTTATAAAATTATAGTTGTGAGAGCAAGTAATGCTTTTATTGCTCAATAGGTATCTTGCAAGCCATTGAATGTATTCATCGATATACTGGATAATGGATGTCTCAAATAACGCTCCATGGTCAAACAGTAGATTAGATCACTGAGCTGATAAATTTTGCAATACTAATCTGTTGACTGTTATTCGTCTATATACTATTATATACTTGTATACATGTGTATGCACATAATTATAAAGTAGTATATTTCCCCGAAATTGTAATATCAACACTTTGCGTGATTCCTTTGTTCGCGGTGGGTCATTAGAAATGTATGCTCTCTTCAAATGCCACCAATTTTACTGCTAGTTCATCCATTTTTTTTCCCATCCCGCTGAGACGTTCGATTTTGTAATGCTAGTAATTTTATGCGTAAGGGGAGGGGGTGAGTGATAATTTAATGAAGATCACATACGATTCAGAATGCACTGAATGACACACACAAGATTATCATCATTGGAGTACTACAGACTAGTGACTACACCCCCCCCCCACCAGAAAAAAAGCAAAACAGAAAAGGATGACATCTTTAGCTTTATACAATTTTATCAACCTGTGGTAAAGCTGTTTTCTCACAATAATACCAGTGTATGCCCTCATTACCCGGGCCCACGCTACACCGTACTAGTTCAAGTTAACATTTTGAATATTACAACTTCACGCATTCTCTATCTCTTCCTCGCTCTCTCTCTCTCTCTCTCTCTCTCTCTCTCTCTGTCTGTCTCTGTCTGTCTCTCTGTCTCTCTCTCCCTCTGTCTGTCTATCCTTCCCTTTCTCTCTCTCCCTCTCTCTCTTTCTCTCTTTCCTCCTTTCTCTTTTTTTGTTTTCTACCTCTCGTTCCTCTCTGTTTTTCTCCTTCCCGATTTGACCTTTATTTCAATTTCTCTTTTCCCATCTTATTTTTTAAAAGTTAGTACAGAATATAATACAGCATGTAATACAAGTAAAGTGTGTTTAGCTTTTTCTCAAAAGTTCACCCTTCCAACAAGAGAGTAATAGTAAAAGTTTTCACGGTTACTACTATATAAACAATGAGTTCTTTCTCTAGAAGACAACTGGAACGAATGCTCATCAAAACGTTATGCAACAAATATCTTTTTACATAGAGAAGGTAACCACCAATTTTGAGGCTCTTACACTTTTGAAAAAAAATACAGTATCATGATGTAAAAAGGAATTCTACTTATATCATGCAATGTCAAAAAAATACGCTAGGAATTTACTGTATTTTTTAAGCATAGTATTGTTTAATATACGGTAAAACTATTCACAATATTTCATAAATGTAAAAATGCAGTATTTAACTGTAAATAATACGGTATTTTACGCTATCATTTACAGAATTCCGGCAACCTTGCTGCCAGTAATTAATTTACTGTAAAATTCCTACAGAATTTTTTACAGTGTATGTTTCTCCACCATCATGCAGGTGACCATGAAAAGTATATTTCACTCATTAAAAACGAGAGGGCTGGATGTTCCCCTTTAAGAGTTAAGGTCATCATAAGCACGTCAAAGTATTTTGATAAAGTTTCAGCACAATGCTATCTACCGATCAAAGTTCAAAACCCATGTCATACTGCTTAGTAACAAGATTTTTTTTTTTCTGATGAAAAGGGATATCTGAAAGGAAAATCTTAACAATTCACAGGAAAGGACAAAGGTTTTTCCTGCTCATCGGAGCTTATTGATTCAACAAAACCCCTTAGTATGTCACTGTTTACAAAGCACTACTGTTGCCATTCAGTCTTGTTCTCTCTCCAGAACACTGGGAGGTGTATAATTATAAAGTGCGTTCTTGAAAAAAAAGAAAAAAGAAATCGGACTTTTCTCATCAATTACTCGAAAAAATTATTATTTCTTGATAAATTTGTATTATATTCATGTCAAAGATCCCCTTTCATTATGACACCAAATACGTTATGACACTGCGTAATGATGATTAATATGAAAGTATTTTCTTGCAAAACTGTATTTTTCACAGGACCCCAAAACTGGAATTCTTCAGACAAATCAATAAAGGAGGCAACTACTCTTAATCGATTTAAATCACTCGTTAAAACATTTATACTTAATTCTTACTGATTTATTAAATATTTCATCTACAATATTATTTCCATGGGTAGTCAGAATATCTTTGTATATAGTGTAAATACACATAAATGTTACATTAGGGTTTTGTGTTTTGTTTTGTTTTGTTTTTTGTTTTTTGATTTTTTTTAAAATCTTATTCATGAATCTTGATGATTTGCTTGGTTTAATCATATTACCTTAATATCGTATTTGAATAATTTATGCATCAGGGGATGTACATCTTACAAGCTACGCTTCCTAGTAGACCCCTCCACCTTGTTGTATTGTTATACAGTATGATCTTTATTATATACATGTATTAGACTATGTATTTTTCCCCATTTGGAATGTTATATATTGTGACATGTATTTGCATGATTTGTGGAATATGAATATGAACGAACTGTATTAAACAAGTACTGTCGAAAGTATTAGTTTGCGAACAGAAGTCATGGATAATGAAATAACAATACTAAAATAAACAATCTTTCATGATGCACTTTTATTCATCAGCCAACATTTTTGAAGTTTGGAAATTAGAATGGGATCCTTATTTATACCATTTTTACAGAGAAGAATAATGATTAGAAAGAAAGGAAAGGTAAAGAAAACGAATAAAATGCAGCTGACATAGAATGTATGGAAAATAATTATCAAAAATATAAAAACATAAATACAATCATCATACAGGGCTAATTAATGAAAATATCTAAAGAATTCAATCGGGGAATACGTTGTATGTTTTTATATATATATATAAAACCTCTAAAGTTCCTACCGCTCACACACCCCCATAGTCTGATCAGTTGAGCAAATATTGGAAGCTCTTGAAAATATTTACTTTTCTTTTTGAAAATGTCTTTATAAGATCATAACCCTGCAGATAAATAGTCCTTATTTGTTCCCATTCAGACAATGCGGGGCAAAGTTCGATGGTCACGTGATCTTTAAGAGCAACTATGACCTTGGTCCCTCTCGTCACGTCACGCAATGCGAAAACGGCGATACAAGAGTCAAGAGGCCTTGTTTTCACATTTCCAAAGTTGGTGTCGTGCTCTCTCTATCTTTCATGTTCCGCTGGAGATAAATCATGCTCGAAAATGAGGTGGATAATTTTCTGCTGATTATTCGGGGGGAAAGGAGACGTTGGTGTCGTAATTTCACATGGAGGTCTACGCTAGCTGTCTATGGATTTATATTTCTGGATATTACATTGACGTTGGTGTCGTTCTATTTTAAATGGAATATGAACCATAATGTGTGATATTTTCGATCAAAATACTCTGCGATGGATGGACAGGTACCGTTTTTCACACTACTGGTTGAATTTTTGTGTTTGCTACTTTTATACTTTGCTTGTTTAATCACTTGCACAATGCGATAATGGCCCATTACATTTCATACCCTTTAATTATTGGTTATGCAACATGCACTCCAGTGAAAATTACCCCGCAGCCAATGGTCAAAATAATCAATTTAAAACCTGCAAACAAAAGAATACCATAAACCCCTTACTAAGCCCGATCTAAAACCCAACTGCAACAGTCACCTATAACATCTGGCGTACAGGGTACTTTTTTTTCGCAAGGCGGGGCCGGGGAGGGGGGGGGGGCTTACGCCTCTATGGCCTGGGAGCGTTTCACCAAGTGTCCTGTCCGTGATTTTCACCGACAAAGTCTGTTTTAATCGACAATTATTTCTGACCAGCCTTATATACCGTATCAGTTGTCAGCGCTGACAACTTGTCAGTGGACAAATGTTGATGAAACTCTCTCCTGATCTCAGCTCAGCTTACCAGCTTAATGCATTATTCGAGTTGGCGAAGCGATCAAGCCCTAAGGACACTCTGTTATAAGGAGAATGTTATTTCGCCATCAAAATAATATTCATATTTGGGTACCTCGCTGCCGGGATAAGAGAGAAAGGTTGCCCTGTGGTGTAGATATTTTGAAAGTTCTCTTAATTGGGCTGCAGCCCCAAGCCTATAATTTTTGGCTCAGTGATAATAAAACGTCACTTCAGAAACATAGGCTTACAATGTAGAGAGAGAGAGAGAGGGGGGGGGGGGGGAGAGACAGGGAAGTCAGCTAGAGGCCTACAATGCGTATATGCCACTAAATGCAATTCAACTTTCAACCAATCAAAATTGTGCCTTTAGCACGTTTAGGATTATTGTCTGATTTTTCATACTGGGCAAAATCGCACTGCGGAAGGTCCCATTTGACACCAGACATACTCAAGTTATTTTGTTAATTTATAATCATTTCTATCCATTATTCTCCTACACAGGTCCTCGGTGTCGATGTTCAGTTATGTATGACCTGATGACAAGGAGAATGTGATGACGGGATTTTCCGTCATTCGCTGATACGGCAGAGATGCCGTTTCAAATGGTGTAATCATGGTGGCTGTTCAATGTGCCGGAAAGGCTGAGAAACCATTGGCAACCAATGTGAATCAACAGCCCTGACAGTATGAGAAAGGGAAAGGTACCACGTGAGAATCTGTGGTCAAATACTAGTATTGGGTGAGTATGTCTCAATAAACGCAAGCAAATTAACAAACAAATCTGCAAAGAAAAAATATACAAAAGAACTAATATCATAGCTCATGCATCAAAATAATTATTTAATTAAGAGCATCTTCCACTTAATCAATCCTTTAAGAAGCCCAATGAAATCCATAAAAAAAAAATATATATTGTTGCCAGATGCTACAAGCAAATTCCAGTAACCGGATTTTCATAAATACATTAATGATAGGAATAAAAAGAATCACACCGAATCCATGTCATGCAGTTAAGAACTAATTATAAACGAGTCATTCGGGTGGTTTTGAACCACGGACTCGGACTTTATAGTATTCCTATTTGTAATATTATTTTCTTATCATTATTATTATCATTATTGCAGAAAAGGAAAAATTATGAAGAACGCAAAGTTGAAGAAAACAGTCTAAGACAAAAGGAAAGAAAATATGTTTGAGGAAGATTTACAGTATTGTAAAGAGATTGAGAGAAAGAGTTCTAATCCATTAGCCCAGGCCCTGGCCCATCCCTTACTTTTCCTTAGCTTATAAACGCTGAATGTTGCTGCGTAAGCTCAATGCAGGCAGTTCAGGGATTATGAAAATCTTTAGAACCAGGGACATTTACAAACTCCCCAGCTGACCCTATAAAATATTAACTGATTGTCCTTAGTTTCTGAAACTCATATTTATTCAATTCGAGAGCCAAAATAGTTTATAAAGAATTTGTGAATGGGTCAGTGCCTATCGCAAGTCAAAATTGTGATCATGCGTCTGACGTAACAATTTTCTTTGTTAAAATGCGCACTAGGGCTTTATCTTACCTTCTGCGCAACCAACCTGCAAGTTGCACTGATGCGCACCAAGCAACGCCTAGCAACTACCTAGCAACACCATGCGCATCTACTAGTTTCCTTTGAATTACATGCTCATCTCTAGCTTTTTTCGCACTAACTGTTAGGAGGAAAGAAAGAAATATCGACATCATCAACACAGCGACAACTTTAAAACTCCATACCATGCGAATGCTGGAATTGATATATCAATAGGAGCCGACCAACTTTCTTTTGGAACTTTGATATAGGGAACTAAGATCAGATTAACATCATGGCTCAGAAGAGCTTTGATGCCGTTGGATTTTGCAAGGATCTTCTAGCAGGAGGAGTATCGGCAGCGGTGTCCAAGACGGCTGTAGCACCTATTGAGAGGGTTAAGCTGCTTTTGCAGGTAAGACAAAATATTATTTTATCGATCTGGGATCATTGGCGTTAACATTAGATACCAGGCAAGAGTTATACTAGACAATATGATTATAATAGTGTTTGGTCCGAGACAGTCTCAGCCGAGACCGAGACCGAGACAATGATGATCCCGAGAGAGAGAGACCGAGACAGAGACACTTGTGTCCAGAACAGCCGAGACCAAGACCGAGACCGAGACATTAGCGTCCGGGACCGAGACGAGACAGGAGATACACAATCACTGTCTCGAGACATGTCTCAAGACGCCAAACACCGTAAATGCTTGAGTTTAATGCGGGGGGGGGGGGGGGGGGGGGGGGGGGGGCTTACAGATGTGGGCCTTTTGCCATTTTTGTAACATAGCCGTTGGGCGCCTGGCCATCAGTTCTGATTTTGTTTACTTCTATTTTTTTTTTTGCGTATGTATTTTGGATGTATTCTCCGATTGTTAAATAAAAATTAAAAATGTACAAACTGTATTCCAAGGTATCCAACTCTGAATCTCTACCCTCTTTCGGGTTCATTTTACTTTTAGAATGAAAACAATGAATTCTACAGATTGAAGTAAAGCAGTGAAATTAATTCGTCAAAATTGAGCTCTTTTTCAGTGTCTCGCCGATGTCTCGGCCTCCGAGACACGAGACATTTCCCTTCGAGACAGAGACCGAGACCAAGACATTAGCGCCCGAGACCGAGACGAGACACGAGACACACCATCACTGTCTCGAGACATGTCTCGAGACCGAGACATGTCTCAAGACACCCAACACTGGATTATGTACGATGCAAAATAAACAGTTAATGGAAGGAATGAGGGGCATGGCATGGCATGGCATTGAGTGATTAGAGATGGAGTCGTTATTTTAGGGTAGGCCAAGGCATAGATCTGCCCTACTCATTTTCTGTTTTTTTTAGAGTCATGATATTCCTGTTATTTCTCTCCCTCTCTCTCTCTCTCTATCTCTCTCTCTCTCTCTCTCTCTTTGTTGTAGGCCTAGATTTAAGTTGGCAGCATTATCATTTCTTGTTCCAGTCTATCGCATCCTCGTATTCTCCTGAAGTTTTGATATTGAACGTACACAACTTCTCTTTTATCAAACGCAATTTTGTTTTTCTTCTCTTTACTACGATCTCGAAGGTTCCGCTTTTTTTTTTCCATTCTTGCTCCTTGGTTTGGAGGCGTTTCTGTAATTGCCCCCCCCCCCCCCCAATCAATAGCCTGGGATGTCTGTTGCCTCTGTACCCAGGGAATAGTTTGGACATGGTTCCGATCCCAGTTCGTCTGATTATGTTCAGTCGTTATCTGTAGTTGTGCATAAGCATATGTTTACGTAATGCCCCTCACAATGTAATCTAGACTACGGTCATGACGATACTCCCTCTTTCTCCTTCTCCTCTTCCTCCTCCTCTTCCTCCGTCTCCTCTTCCTCCTCCTCCTCCTCCTCCGTCTCCTCTTCCTCCTCCTCCTCCTCCTCCTCTTCCTCCACTCCCCCTCCTCCTCCACTCCTCCTCCTCCTTCTCCTCCTCCTCCTCCTCCTCCTCCTCCTCCTCCTCCTCCTTCTCCTCCTACTCCTCCTCCTCAGCCCCCTCCTACTCCTCCTCCTACTCCCCCGCCCCCTCCCATCACACCCCTTCGCCCCCGGTCTTCATCTAGTTCTCCATTCCATTTCATCATGAATATGAATAAGATGGCGAGCGTTAACTGCAAATACTGATCAAACTCTCCTTTCACAGGTCCAAGCCGTCTCCAAACAGATTTCAGCCGACAAGCAATACAAGGGTATCGTCGACTGTTTCGTTCGCGTGGTCAAGGAGCAGGGTACGCTGTCGCTCTGGCGAGGCAACCTGGCCAACGTCATCCGGTACTTCCCCACCCAGGCTCTCAACTTCGCCTTCAAGGACAAGTACAAACAAATCTTCCTCAGCGGCGTCAACAAGAACGAGAACTTCTGGAGGTACTTCGCCGGGAACCTGGCATCGGGAGGGGCGGCAGGAGCGACGTCACTCTGTTTCGTCTACCCGCTCGACTTCGCCCGTACGCGTCTGGCAGCCGACGTCGGGAAGTCGGGAGGCAGCAGGGAATTCAGCGGTCTGGGAGACTGTCTCAAGAAGATCGTCAAGTAAAGCCATTAGTGTAACTTGGGGAGTGGGCACCCATGATCCCTCGTGAAAAAAACCAAACGATTTTGATATACCCTGCAGTACAAAAACAAAACATAACAAATAAACGGACAGACAACAAACAGAACACTCCCTTCCAAATTTAGAAGCAAATAGCAAAGTCAAGATCATTACAACTACTTTCCGCAAACGATATTTTTAACTGGCCCTCCCACTTCTTATTCATCTTTTTTTCTTTTTTCTTTTTTTTTTTATATGCCCCTAAATTACCTTATATGGTCCAAGGGGAAGAACGCCTTTTTGAATGGCAACAATAGGCCTGTCATACGGTTATTTGCTTTTAACGCCTCCGGGGAGTGTTTCATGAAGAGTTTTGTCGGTGATTTTCACCGACTAATTTGCTTTCAGCCAATCAGATGCGAGGAGTCTCCGTAGCTTATAACATTTGTCGGTGATTTTCACTGACAAAACTCTTCATGAAACGCTCCCCAGCTTGACATCTTATTACCGTGCTTCAATACTTTCTTTTCTTTTATTCCCCATCCAGGTCGGATGGTTTTGGCGGTCTCTACCGAGGTTTTGGCGTCTCTGTTCAGGGTATCATCATCTACCGCGCCTCCTACTTTGGTACTTATGACACAGTCAAGAGCATGGTACCCAAGGAATACCAGAACATTTTCTTGTCATGGCTGATCGCACAGGTGGTCACCACCATGTCCGGCGTCGTCTCCTATCCCTTCGATACCGTGAGTGACCAGGAAATCTATTTTTGTTCAGAGGCCACGGAGCATAGTCGTTGTGAAAGTGGGAGAGGGCTTGGGCTATGCGTGGGAACTATCGTATTATTATTCTGGGAGGGGGAGAGGGGGATGTAACTACAAAAGCCCTCTAAGAAGTTGTGTTTAACCGCACATTACAAAAAAAAATGTTAAAAAAAAAATCAAATGCAACTTGATTTTTAACCAGTTAGAATTATTGAGTATTTTTCATTAGCATTTAATTTTTGTAATTGCGTTTAATCATAATTTTTGAAGCAAGGAATCTCCTCTTAAGAAATCTTTTCTCTGAAATCTGGATGCAATGCAATGACACTGTTGAAGAGATACAAACAATAATTGGAAAAAAAAACCCTTGGTAGTGATTTTTGTTGTTGTTGTGGAGGGGGGCAGCAGCAGTCATAATCGATGACATTCACGTTATCGCACACAGGTTCGAAGGCGGATGATGATGCAGAGCGGTCGCAAGGAGGTCCTCTACAAGAGCACAATCGACTGCTGGAAGAAGATCGCACGACAGGAAGGCCCCAGTGCGTTCTTCAAGGGTGCCTTCTCAAACGTTCTCCGCGGTACCGGCGGCGCTCTGGTTCTCGTCTTATACGATGAAATCAAGAAGCTCATCTAAAAAAAAATACATTTACGAACATTCCTTCCAACTCATATTTACATTTTCACAGTCGTGTATTTTCATGCTTTGCCACTGTGTTTTTGACTATCAGTAGAACACCTCAATGATAATCGTTAATGGGATTGGTTTTTTATGCATTTCCCCCCTTTTTTATAAGCACAAACATTTCAGTTGTTGAATAGTATGCCCAAATCATGATCTTGACATTTGATAATCCACCTCGGCACTCCTCTTTTGTTTCCAATTCTTCGTTTAAAAATTGGAGTACTATTGCGTACCCACATGAAATAAATGTGTAAATATTCATGGATTCATTTGCAAAGTGTAATTTTGTTTCAAGTTCTCTTTGGAGCTATTACATGAAAGTCATGCACTTTATTCTAACCTTGTCAAGTTTCAGTTTACTCCTCTCATTCTGATTTCTCTCTCTCTCTCTCTCTCTCTCTCTCTCTCTCTCTCTCTGCTTCTCCTTCCCCTGTTCATTCAAAACCCTTCCCTTCCACTATCTCCTATATTTTCATCCCTTATTTTATTTCAAATCCTTTAAATCAATTCCAGTTGTCTTGTTCATCATATCAATATGCTTTCTCTCACATTTTCTTGTGTCATATCATTCTTTCCTCATTTTTCTATCACATAATTTCCTGATCTCTTTGTCTACCCCCTCCCTCTCTCCAGTACTGGGTTCCAAAAGAAACTTACCACTTTTTCAAAGCAACACTTATTAAAATCTACTTCATCAAAATTGACTCATATTTAGACAGAGATATGCTACAATTCTTATGATGCACATTTGAAAATTTTAAAGAGCAGTTTTGCCATAAAGGAGAAAAATCTGGTGAAATTGCTAAAGGTCACTTCTTAAAATCACAGAAACTGCTCGCTGAGAACCTCTGTGAAAGGCCACCAATTCAGAACATTCCAAGGCTGTTCATTCAATTTCAAAGGCGGGTTAAGGTGCTTTCACACATGATGCGACTGTGTGATAACACACTGTGCTGCCACACTGTTTCGTCTTCACACATGGTGGGACTGTGTGTCACCACATATGCTAATGAACGCGCATAAACGCATCAACTCTTAACAAGAGAGCATATTGTCAAAACTTGCGCAAGCAATCTCGTGGCAACAATTTTTGCGCTAACTTTTGAGAAATTTGATTGGTGTGCATTTTTTGTGTATCTAGTGAGGTGTTGCAAGAAAGTTGCAATCGATTGCAAATAATTGCTAATTTTGAAACAACCATTCTGATTGGCTCAGGGTCTGCCCTTTTAAGAAGGCATGCATGCAACAAGGATTTTGATTGGCCAGCGACAATCAATTGCACATTGCAATCAATCGCAACTTTCTTGCAACACCTCATAGGGAGCAAAAAAAAGTGTGGTGACGCAGCGTGTTACCACACTGTCGCATCATTTGTGAAAGCACCTTTATTGTTACCGCTGTACTGCCCATTGTCCATATCGAGCACCGTGCCTGGGAGGCAAGCAGTTTATGTGATTTAAAAAAATTACCTCTTGCGATTTCACCCTATTTTATTCTTTCTTGACTCAACAAAACGTAAACATTTTTAGTTGTGCTTGGTAAGGAGTCTTTTAGCTAATCTATGCCTAATTATGATTCATTCAAATGCTTGGGATTTAGATGTGTGTCACTCTGAAGAAATGATAAGTTTCTTTTGATGCTCAGTTTACTTGCAGTTTCCATTTGAGCTTCCCTTTCCTATTTTCACTTGCTATTCACTCCTATGTTCCCCTTTCCTCTGTGAATCAGACAGTTGCAAATCAGTTGCAAATAAACCACTTACTAAATATCACGCTTTATACTAAACAAGTTTGTTTCTTGATTTAAAATTATATCATAAGCAATATCATCATAGTCAACATATTTTGTTGGATTTCAAAATAGGATTTTATTGAATTACCTATGGATATAAAGTGCACTGTAAACAAATGGATTTATATATCACTTTAAATATCTTTCAAAATATTGACTGCATGTCGTTGAACACTAAGCCAAAATTAACTTGGCAAAGACTAAAAAAAATTTGCTTTCAATCAAAATTAAACTGTTGCCAGTGGGTATGCAAGCATCCTTTTGAGAGAAACATACATGCAGTAAAATAGCTACATGTATGTTCCAGGCTCATGAGCTGTATATATCATAACTCATCACAAATTCTTGAAGAATGAAGACATTTGATCGTTGACTACCATAAACATAAATGCCAGAATTCACACAAGTTGTTTACTTTAAACCTTGGTTTAACCCATGGTTTAAATCTCTGCCGCAGACTCAAATAAGCCTACTGTCCGCCTACTTGACGAAGGACATGTGCACACTATGCTTTTGGAGGTTTAAACCATGGCTGAAAGTAGATATTCATTGCTTTAAAAACTGATTCAATTTTTCATAATTGCGTAGGCGAAGCTTAGATTGAACAAGTTTGTAAAAATACATCGCTTAGAAATATTCGAAGTATTAATTATTATCAATTAGCAGGCACTAAATACAGCCCCGACATAGCACCTGAAGAGCTCTCCAAACACCGCTGAGATGTGTGACGTCACGGGCGGGATGTTAATTACACAAGCAGACGATGTCCCGTAACGTGTCACACATTTTCAGTGCCTCTTTTGTCGTCCTCTATTCAGTTATTTCTTTCACTTCATTACCGTCAGTCTAAATGTTTAATCTATTCTTTTCCCTAAACCCCGTGCCTGGTATCATCTAGATGGAAAATGAGGCGTTACAGTGATAAAGGAATCAACAAAATAGATGCAATCGCATTTTCAGCAGCACACACTGCACTATGTTCGGCGTTTCAAGAGGGAGCGACTACTGTCCATGCAATCATTCGGCAGACTTTTCAATTTAAAAGTGTGGTTTCTTCGATTGTTCATTAACTCTTATCCTGGGGTGGTATTCTGAACACCGTTTTAACTGTGTTTTAAGTTCTGTTATAACTTCTGTTTTAAGTCAATGATTTACAACACCGCTAAAACAGTCTTTAAACGGTATTCTGAGAACTGTTTTAACGGTGTTGTAAGTCACCAAAGCCACACCCACCACAAAGATATTATCCAATGGGGAAAGTCGTTAGAGATGAGTCTAAGCTGACTCAGCCAATAAGATCGCTCCCTGGGGAAGGGCTGAGTGAAATGCGTGAACTTATATATTTGCGCTGTAATGAGCGCATTAGTTTGCGCTTAGATTCTTGCTTTAATTCAGATGTGATGATGTGACAGAATTAGTTGTGCAAATCATCTCTGATATTATCGCAGACAATTGCTAAATTTCTCCACCCGAGGCAAAAATTCTTTCGAAATGTTGTTTCGGGAATAAAAGCAAGGTTAATTGGATCTCGTTATCCCCCTCATTCCAACCAAAAACATTTATGAGCGAAAAAAATGCCGCCATGACATACCGCATGCAAAGTTAAAACACATCCCACCCTGTTTTATCTCATGAGCATTAAAATGTCAAGCGGAAAGAGTTAAAACAGGAGATAAAACGGTTTTCAGAATACCGTGTTATTACATATGGTATTTTTACGCGCTTGCGCACGACTTGCGCCAGGCATGCAAAGTAAGATGCGCGGTTAGAAAGATAAAACAAAACTTAAAACAAAAGTTAAAACAGAGATAAAACGGTGTTCAGAATACCGATTTGCTAAAACAGACTTAAAACAGAGTTAAAACAGTCTCAGAATACCACCCCTGTATATTTACAAAAATGAGATTTCAGTTATTAGAATTGGTTTCATTTCCCTTTTAGAATGGTGTAAAAATGAGCATGTTAAAATACAGTAAATTCTTTATTATTTGAGAAATAATTGCACTGCAATTATGTTCATTCTGTATGGGAAGTCGTCTGCTTGGACAGGGTTGAACCCGTTTGTGACGTCAGTAAAACATTGTTATTTTTTTGGCGAATCGCTCCTATATCACAGATGCTGGGAGGTGGTTTTATTTGTATCATTTTAAATTACCTGATACGTAGTTGACATAAAACTGATACGATTGCTATCTGTTAGCTTTCCAGTTTCTAGTGATACATCATTTGCCATATTTGTGATTTTCTTTGAATGTGTACTTTAAATATAAACTTCTTTTTTAATTCAGGCCAATATCTCAAGACTATTTAGGCCAAAACTGTTGCGAAAGTGCTCCTTTTATGAATGCAAAATCCCAACAAGTAGCTCAGAAGCATCTAAAAACAGGTGCCCCATCCCAAACTACTCAAATGGTATGATAGATGAGAGGCAGGAATAATTGGTGATGAAGTGAACACGATCTACAAGAGGTTTATTTCCTCATATCTGCGGTGCTAATAGCTCAAAACACACAATTTGACAGGCGTCAGCCTAAGTTTTCTCGGGCTAAGTATTGAGCGGGATAGACAAACCTTTCTCTTCCACTTCAGGGGTGGTATTCTGAAAAAGATGGAATCTTTTATGTTAACAATATGATGTTAATTGTAACAAATCAAAGTCAAGACAAGTCAATGGATCATGACTGCCCAAAGCTGGTTGCTTTTGTGTACAGTAAAATTGGACAGATACGTGCAAGTACCAATGAAAATTTGTGCAATTTCAGTTTTCCCTGAACATGGAGGATATTTTAAGTTTCAGAACATGGCCCCTGATGATTTCCACATTATGCAAGACCTACCAAACATAAGTACTTACAGGGAAAGATGTTATGCTACCCACAAAAGCTGGATACCTTACTGGTACTGGGTGGTTCCTGTATGAAGTCTATGGGAGTTGAGAATTCAGTAGTCTACTGGTTAAAAAAAAACCAAAACCTTTGGCCAGAATTCACAAAGGAGGTCTAAATTTACATCATAGATTATTTAAATTTTGTGGTATAAGTACACTTGATTTAGCGCATACACTTAGAAAGGTCCAATGATCCCTGATAATGAACGCGTGTGTTTGGCAAATAGCGTTTAACTTAATTTTACGCTTGTTGCCATGGTTTAGACCATGGATTATCTAAATTGATTTAAATAAACCATGCATAGATTTACATAACCCATGGTCTAAACCATGGCAACAAACATAAAATTAGCGCCATTTGCCAAACACACACGTTCATTATCAGGGATCACTGGAACTTTCTAAGTATGTGCTAAATCAAGCGTACTTATACCACAAAATGTAAATAATCCATGGTCTAAATTTAAACCTCCTTTGTGAATTCCGGCCACTGGGTTTTTCTAAGCATACTGCGCATACATTCTCTACCTGATAACACACAGGTAAAGCAAGTACCAGTGCACATATTGCACCTTTCTTGCATGAATTCACTCAGATTCACTTTATTTTTAAGCGGCTTATGGTATGATGCACATGTGAACAAGCCTTAATCACTAAGCTACAAGTCCAAATCGAATTCTCGTTGATGCACTGTTCAGAGTCCTTTCAGATAAAAGTGTAGTTCATAATTTAATTCATATTTCTTGGAAGAAT
>CM057164.1:4322037-4368120 GCA_029962745.1 Echinometra lucunter | reverse complement strand
CTCCAATCTAACTGGGTTCCAAAAGAAACTTATCACTTTTTTAAAGCAACACTTATTAAAATCTACTTCATCAAAATTAATCATATTCAGACACAGATAAGCTACAATTCTCCTTATGATGCACATTTGAAAATTTTAAAGAGCAGTTTTGCCATAAAGGAGAAAAATCTGATGAAATTGCTAAAGGTCACTTTTTTAAATCACAGAAACTGCTCACCGAGAAACTCTGCGAAAGGCCACCAATTCAGAACATTCCAAGGCTGTTCATTCAATTTCAAAGGCGGGTTAAGGTGCTTTCACGCATGATGCGACAGTGTGGTAACACACTGTGGCGCCACACTGTTTCGTCTTCACACATGGTGGGACTTTTTGTCACCACATATGCTAATGAACGAGCATTAACGCGTCAACTCTCAATAAGAGAGCATATTGTCAAAACTTGCGCAAGCAATCTCATGGCAACAATTTTTGCGCTAACTTTTTAGAAATTTGATTGGTGCGCATTTTTTATGTATCTAGGGAGCAAAAAAAAGTGTGTCCTGCCTCGGCGACATTTTTTTTGTCGCCCTATACCCCATAGGCTTGTACACAAAAAAGTGTGGTGACACAGCGTGTTACCACACTGTCGCATCATGTGTGAAAGCACCTTTATTGTTACCGCTGTACTGCCCATTGTCCATATCGAGCACCGTGCCTGGGAGGCAAGCAGTTTTTGTGATTTAAAAAAATAACCTCTTGCAATTTCACCCTATTTTATTCTTTCTTGACTCAACAGAACGTAAACATTTTTAGTTGTGCTTGGTAAGGAGTATTTTAGCTAATCTATGCCCAATTATGATTCATTCAAATGCTCGGGATTTAAATGTGTGTCGCTCTGAAGAAAGGATAAGTTTCTTTTGATGCTCAGTTTACTTGCAGTTTCCATTTGACCTTCCCTTTCCTATTTTCACTTGCTATTCACTCCTATGTTCCCCTTTCCTCTGTATATCAGCCAGTTGCAAATCAGTTGCAAGTAAACCACTTACTAAATATCACGCTTTACACTAAACAAGTTTGTATCTTGATTTAAAATTATATCATAAGCAATATTATCATAGTCAACATATTTTGTTGTATTTCAAAATAGGATTTTATTGAATTACCTATGGATATAGAGTGCACTGTAGAAAAATGGATTTATACATGTATATCACTTTAAATATCTTTCAAAATATTGACTGCATGTCGTTGAACACTAAGCCAAAATTAACTTGGCAAAGGCTAAAAAAAATTTGCTTTCAATCAAAATTAAATTGTTGCCAGTGGGTATGCAAGCATCCTTTTGAGAGAAACATACATGCAGTAAAATAGCTACATGTATGTTCCAGGCTCATGAGCTGTATATATCATAACTCATCACAAATTCTTGAAGAATAAAGACATTTGATCGTTGACTTCCATTAACGTAACTGCCCGAATCCATACTTTTTCCTGTTTAAGACCATGGATTATGTAAATTAATTTAAATAAACCATGCATAGATTTACATAACCCATGGTCTAAACCATGGCAACAAGCGTAAACTTAGCACCATTTGCCAAACACACGCGTTCATTATCAGGGATCATTGGACCTTTCTAAGTGCACTAAAGTGCACTAAATCAAGTATACTTAAACCACAATATTTAAATAATCCATGGTCTAAATTTAAACCTCCTTTGTGAATTCCGGCCACTGGGTTTTTCTAAGCATACTGCGCATACATTCTCTACTTGATAACACACAGGTAAAGCGAGTACCAGTGCACATACTGCACCTTTCTCCCGTGAATTCACTCAGATTCACTTTGTTTTTAAGCGGCTTTTGATATGATGCACATGTGAACAAGCCTTAATCACTAAGCTACAAGTCCAAATCGAAATTCTCGTTGATGCACTGTTCATAGAGTCCTTCCAGATAAAGGTGTAGTTCATAATTTAATTCATATTTCTTGGAAGAATTCTCATTTTCTACTGCCTCTGTGTATCTTTGATATTTTCTCTTTTCTTTTCTTGATGTGTTTGGGGATCTTGTTCTTCCTGTTTTCTCTCTTCTCTTCCTTGATTGCTTTCTTCCTCTCCTATGAAAAACAACAAAAAGAGCAAAGAAAAATCATTTATTTGAAGCCATAGTTTCCTTCAGTTTCACTGGGATTAACTACATAATCTATTTTGCCATCACAGTGAAGAGTGGTGGTCTTAACACTGAGTTCTCATTCTCCTCCTTCTCCTCCCTGTTATCATCATCATTAGCATGAAGCCTTTCCATCCCTTATTAAGAGAGAAAAAGGGCCTTTTTTATACAGAAAGGTCTTAACAGAAATTGCTTTGTGACATGTCTCTTGGATATTATGTCATCAATTTCATCACCATTTTAATCATCAGCATCATCATCAACATCATCATCATCATCATCATCATCATCTCCCAAATATCTTTACATACAATATAAACCATGCAATTGAAATCTATTGACCCAGGCAAGACATCATCTGACTTACTTTCTTAGATGTTGGAGATTCATCCCTTGGTCTTTGATGTTGTCTTTCTGTCGTCTTCTCATCTTCCATCTCTTCATCTTCCTCTCCACTCTCCTCCTCATCTTCATCCTCCTCTTCCTCCTCCTCCATCTTCTCCTCACCACCTTCTCCTTTTCCCTGAGTCTCTCCTGGATCTGCAAGCCTCTCTTCCAGCAAGGCAGGATCCTGTCAAGACCAAAAGTAAATATAAATGAATGAAAAACTTTTGTCTTGTGTGCTGGTATTCTGAAAATCGTGACATGGATCCTACATGTACATGTAGCCAGAGTTATCTCAGGCTTTGTGTTTTTTTAAGGGTTAAAATTTTTATCTAGACATTTTGAAAGGATTTGAATTTTTCTATCATAAATGAACCTACTGCCCCTACATGAGATCAGCTAGAGACACTCTTGGGCCAGCCACATGAGAATCCTGGGCCGGTATTCTGAAAATCGTGTTATCTTTGCAATCAGAAATAGCGTACGCCATAGGCTCACATCGCGCACTTTTGTCTTGTTTGCTGGTCATTTGCGCAGTCTAAACCAACCATAAGTACACCTTTTAAATTTGTTGGGACAATTAACGCAGTGAAGATAAGACAAAAGATAACACAATTTTCAGAATACCGGCCCAGAGTTACATCAAATATTGAGAGTACAGTCTCATATGCACCTGTGAACCGCCCTGGTAAATCATCACAGCTTTTCATGTACTACATGAATCGCAAGTGGGAATGAAAAATGCAGCCAGGTGCTAAAAATGTCCTAAACATACTGACTTACCTTTGCATTATGAAGGATCATTCAGATATACCATGACAAACCCCTGTATATTTTGTGTGTAAATGAATGTTTACAAGGCAGCAAAAAAAACAATAACAAACAAACATGCTGCCGCAAAAAGAAAGAAAGACAAAAAACATGCTGAGGCAAAAAGCATTATTTTTGCCTCCTGGTAGCAAATTCTTAAAAAGTTAGCGCAAAATATGACGTCACAAATCTGTCTCCACAACTTTTGACAAACCCCTCTTTCATTTGAGCGAAGTATTATTGACAAGTTACATGTAGTGAGCATCTCTCTATCGTATTAGTAGTGCAGTAATATACAAATAATGCACAGATGTGAGTGTGTTAGTGGCGATGCAGTGCACTCAAGGGTATTTACAATGTGCGACAAGCACGTGGCGCTTGCGCCGAGAGCTTTTGCATAATATTGCGAATACCCGAGATGCCTGCATCGCCACTAACATCACGAATTCAAATCTGTGCATTATTTGTTTTATAAAACGGGTCGGCAGAATGACTTTGTAGTGGAATATTTGTTAAAACTCCTCCAAATTTCCTCGGGTCGCACAGACAAAGAGGCAACATTTGCTTTCTATTATGACATCACAAGCGTAGCCAGTGTGATGCACCCCTGAGTAAGTGTATCAAAATCCTTGTAGACTTCTAGAAAGAATGTGTATTTCATGGCGCGCGTCTCAGTTTTTACGCGCTAGAGGTAAAGTGATGCATCCAAAATGCACAATACTGCACAAAAAAATGCACGGCTGGATGCATAGAATTAAAGCATGAACATGTGACATGCATACGCACTCGCTATTGGCTACATCCTTGAGCCCGTTTTATAAAAACAGATAACCTGGGGGTTTGCTGCCGGTTATCTGAATAGCCTTAACAGACACAAATGGGTAGCTGAGTACACTATAAAACAAAGAATTAGATACTGAATTTTGATATTACCTGTTGCACACCACTGAGGTCTCCCTTTAATCCTGTGATTGTCTTGTAGTACATCTAAACAAGAAAGAGAGAACAAGGAAATCAGTGATTATTTCAAGGAAGATATATTTTGTGGATTTAAGTACCTAATCTCAGAGATATTATTCTCTACAAAAAATGCATAATACAGGACCACAAAAATTTTTTGATGTGGTTATTGCAACTTTATGTGGATCAGTCATGTAATACTATGATGCAACCATTGTTATTTGCATCCACTGTAGAACGTTCTATTCCACTACTGACTGGCTTGATACTGCCTGGCAGAAAGACAAGGAAAATATGAGCTTTATCAAAGGAAAAATCATCTAAAAAATGATGTACTTCAATGGCTGGCAAGATGGCATATCAAAAGGGTGAGGGATTGTGTGAAGCGGACATGTGGGGTTGAGGTGATAATTTGGGAGCGTTATTAGAGATCAATGGTTCAATGCATGGACTAGTACCTCCCAACAATTCATTTTTTCCGAGAGGAAAGGGGGAAAAACAAACAAACAAAAAACATACAAATAAGTAAATTTTTGGAAAAATATTCAATTAGGAATATGCAATTTTATAAAAGAAAAATTTGAGGCGAAAATAGTCAACTCTGACTAATTGCCAAATTAACAACAACAACAACCATCAACACCACTGCATATTATGACTGAGTATCATGGACATCAAATGGCCGACAGTGGGGAACACAAATATCATGGAATGGTTGGTACAGGTTGCAGGACTGTGAACACTGCATGCACCGAGAGTTATGATGTTCAAGGTTTGAACAACAGGTTCGCAATTCAGACTACATTCTTTTGTAAAAGGGGGACATTTGAGAATGAAATGAATGATGTCACCTCCTTTTCCTTGTTTCCTTTTGCCTTCATAATCTCTCCTTCATAGTTCTTCACCTCTTCAAGCTTCTGGGGGATGAATGCTTGCCGGAACACCTGAATACAAGTACAAACATAATACTCATTACTACCTGAATGAGGCATTTTGGAGACAAGATATAAGTGCGTATTTTGTCTGTCTAATTGATTAACTCAACACAAAATACGTCACAATGGCTCAGCCAGGGCTAAGCTGTATGACTAGGGACCATAATATTCATACACCCCTCCTCCGCAAAATTTGTCAATTTCCTATTGTGCCTCTGTACTAAATTATTGGTCCATAATATCCATATTCCACTCTTTCTTAAAAGTGCACATTTAGCAAAGTGCAAACGCGCAGTATTGTGTACACGATCGAGGTTTTTAACAATGGATACGCGAGGTAACCATTTACGTCACAATCGCTTAGCCAGGATTACATACCTGCCTGAATAAGCTGAAATCAGAGGGACGGACAGGCGATTAGCAGACATGTCTGTCATTACTACAAAATGATAGGCTTGAATTATGCATCACCATACAGCTGTAGGTAATAATGATTATACTGACTGGCTCTACTTTCGGGGAACATCGAAAATGTTGCTCTTAAAAGATCCATATTGCCCTCATCTTCGACTCGAGACAATATGATTCTTTTTGTGGGCAACATTTTCGATGTTCCCCTCAAGGCCAGTCAATATAATATAAGTATTTCAAATATCAGCTTTGAAGGAGATTTATCCACTTCCTTTCCTGTTCCCTATCCTTCCCCTTCCTCCATATTTCACATCTCCCTTTCTGTCTGTGTCCCTATTTATCTCTGTATGGAGGGAGGCTCCACTCTCGTTCTCTCTCTACGAAAGGCCAAGTCAGATATCCCACGAAAAGACCACACTTTTTTTTTCTTGCTCACCTATGGCAAGGTAAATTGCACCAATTATGATAATGAGATACACATTAATGCATCAACTTCAAATAAAAGAAATTTTTGCCAAAGTTGCACACAAAGTTGTGCCATCATATTCTTTTGTGTTAATTTTGTAAGAAGCCTTTTTTACAACCAGGAGGCAAAAAAGACGCGTCTTGCCTCGGCGGGGTTTTTTTTTTTTTTTTTGCCACCACATATCCCTTTCACTTGTTCACACGCAAAAAGTGGAGATTTTCTGCTTCATACATATGTACCTAAAACATTGTCAACAGAGCATCATACAGTCCCCACACACACAGAAAACCAGTAGGCATTCCATTTGCCCGCACGTACACAGCGAATCGCTGTGTGTTTTACGTCGAGCTCGTCGGCGTGGAGTATCAGAGCGTACCGCTTAGTGTGACCGTTATATTGCGTTTCACTGAGACATTTACCCTAAAATTCATCGGAATTCATGGAAGGAATGTCACACAATTTCACAAATATATCTTTTCACGCAACATGGACAATATGAGACTATACTTGATTAGTTTAATGTCAATTCTCCTTTTGCTACCAAAACTAGAGACCGGCTTAAAGCTTCTAACTCCAATTAAGGACAAAAATGTGTGACTATCGAGTCCATAATGTGATCATCACCTACTATCAATGAAATATTACAAGGCAAGTAGGGGGCCTAATAAGGCTGTTAAATGATACGCTTTACCGAAATGTCAGCCTGCCTTCCCAATACACCGTATATACATGAAAAAACATTTACAAAAGTGTGTGGCTAGCTCAACTAATAAGGAACTCACTTCTTCATCGACTCTCTCCTGGGCTGTTACCTCTGTGGTTGACCTTCTGGATGCAATCTCCATGGCCTAAAATGGGGGCAACGGTCCAATGAAATGTTGTTAACAATAAATGCTGATACAAGGGTGCAATATAATAAGTATTCAAGAAGTAAACAATCTTTGTGCTAAACAAGTTATCCAATAAAGTTTACTACTACTACTACCACTACTACTACCACCACTACTACTACTACTACCACTACTACTGCTACTACCACTACTACCACTACTACTACTACTACCACTACTACCACTACTACCACTACTACCACTACTACCACTACTACCACTACTACCACTGCTACTACTGCTACTACTGCTACTACTACTACTACTACTACTACTACTGCTGCTGCTACTACTACTACTACTACTGCTACTAATACTGCTGCTACTACTACTGCTACTACTACTGCTACTACTACTACTACTGCTACTACTGCTACTACTACTACTACTGCTACTACTACTACTACTACTGCTACTACTACTACTACCACTGCTACTGCTGCTGCTACTAGTACTACTATTATAATCAACAGCATGAGCTGAACACTCTTATGAGATGATTACTTTACAGAGTGGCCATTCTGCTATGTGTTTCTGTGTTCTGTTTACAACCTTTGTATGAACAAGGCAAACTGTGTGATAAAACACCTTTAATTAATTAATTAATTAATTTGGTTCCAACTCAAATTTCATTTATTTATTTCCCCAGTTGGGGTGGATTGCAATTTCAACAGGAGTTGAAAGGTAATTTGTACTGTAATGTACTGTAATCTCTATATTCCATTCAAGGGCATTAACCATACTCATTTCATAATGGAATAAATGAACACTAACAGGGAGTATAATATAAGTTATAACCTACAATTACATGTTAACTGACGTCTTTGACCTTTGACCTATGTACCCTAAAATCTAATCGGATTGTCTTCCTCTGGTGAAGCATACTACCACCAAGTTTGAAATTCATACTTTAAATAATTCTTGAGATATCTCATCAACAAAAAAGCCAGGACTAATAAAGGGACGACCCAAACACACAATGCCTCTAGCACCACCTTTGCTGAGTGGAGGCATAATAAGCATATTAATCAACACTGATCATGTAGTAAACAATACCGGTAATAACCTGTTGGAGTCAACTGCATCTAAACCAAAATGCACACACAAGATCAGAAGACAAAAAAGGTTCTTAATCCTGGAAAAAAGGAAATATCACAAATAGAACCATCAAGAAATTACTACCATTTCTGTCTGCTTGACATCATTAAAAATACAAGAGTTTGCCTGTTGCTGCCTTGACAACCTCATACACATGCATGAAACATCCTTGCTATCATTTATTGATACCTACCACATCAACAAGTAGGAATATCTCAAGGCAAAATGAGTAATAGCTTATGTCTTAAAAATGCTTTTACAGGTAAGTTACTGAACAAAGGAAGGGATCTAGGGTTGATAAACTTAGTGTGAAGATCAAAGAAGAGGAACCATTCCTCCAAAATAGGAATGCAGGGAGCTATGCCATAACCCTACCTTGATAAACAAGTATTATGGCCTACCTTATCGAGATATTCCTCAATGTTCGCATCAGTGATTGTGGGATCGGTGACAAAGTCAAAGAGCTCCCTCATGGTCATTGTACAAACACCATTCTTCCTAAAGTACTCTGAAGAAGAGACAGGATGTGAAAATATTACTATCAAAATTCTTGATTTGGTATTTTCAAAGCAGTAACAAGCAATACACAACAAACATACATTCAACTTGCATCAAGGAGCTTAGAAAACAATTTTCATATATGCCCAACAGTGTCAGCCATTTGCAAGTGATAAAGGAATAAAACAAAATTTGCCAAGATTGTTATGGGATGCAAGGTTTGCCTGAGGTAGTCTAAGAGCAAAATATCTCTTGAAGATATCAGCTCCTAATGGAATTGATACACCTTACATTGTACAACTACTTCAAAGACCATGTCAACTTGTTATACTGACATGTAGTTTTTAGATGTTTTCATCAGTTCTCAAAAGTACAAACACACTTTACATTCTCATGTAATCAATCGAAACATAAAATGAATATAAGGAACTAAAAAGAAAGGATATCCCCCAAGTAATTATGCTGAGTAATTTGTTAAGAAATATGCAAATATCAAGCTAGTCATCGCCACCATGTGCATTACACGTAGACCCACGATTGTGCACAAATGCATACTCCCCTAAAATCTTTATTTTTATTAAAGGGGTGATATTCCACATAATTCATTGACTGCATGAATCAAATATAGCCAAAACTTCTTCAGCATGCATCTGAAAAATTCTTAAAAAACAAAATTACCTGTGACGTTGGTGCAGTCTTTGCGGAGGAACTCCAAGGCACTTGGATGATCATGTTCAACGGACTGAGACACGTCAATGATGTACAACTTATCCTTGCAATATCTGTGAAGTAACAATACAATCAACAACACAATCATGAAAACCTGCTTGCTTGGCAAAATGGAATGAGGAAAAAAAGGAAGAGCGTGTGGAAAGAATTACCTTTTTTTGTGTGTGTGCTTTTTTTTTCGGGGGGGGGGGGGGTGTGGTTGTGTTCTGAATGGGTAAACTCTCATACTGTCATATTCCAAATATCGAAGTCATAATGTCAACAATTTATGACTGAATACATAGACACTACCACCAATAACATCATCACTTCTAATAACTTTTTTGGGGTTCACAAAAATTGAAAGTAATTTACTCCCATCATGATGTTCACTAATAGATGAACTTACAGCATATTGAATTCACTGAGATCTGCATGGACAAGCTTGGCTTGTTGATATATTCTACGGACCTGCTGAATACACTCCAGATAGAGCTCCCTTGCTTTACTCTCACTCAGATTCACATCCTTCAACAGCGGAGCTGGCCTGTTTAGTGAGAAGAAACAAAATATGTGACCCAACGGTCAAAACAGTGGGAAATGTTGGTTTCCCAGCACAGATTTTAACTGATTGCTCAAATAAGAGTATGGTAGGTGCTATTTCAGTAAACTACATAAGTGAAATTTCTAAAGGAAGCTTTGAATCTTCAGTATGAGAAAATGCATCATCTGAACAAACGTCAAGAACAACCTTAACAGGGACTTGGTGGTGGTTAGGAGCTGACATAAAATATGGTTTTCATTACACAAAAGTTCTGGTGAATTGCACTTTTAATCTTGAAAATACATAAATACTTTATATCATGACAAAAATCAAGCAGCACTATCAGCCATTTAATTGTACCAGATTTACCTTCAGTTAGCTTCTACTCTGCACCATTCATCACATCTCTGCATATTTTCCAGATCAATTCTGTTTTTTTTTTATTCCTGACAGGCAACAAAATGACTGTATGACTGTGGTGAGAAGGTTGCTTCTTCAGCACATAAACTTCAAATTCACCCCAATTTTCACCCATTCATGAAAGGAATCATTTCATTTCGTTTTTTTTTCCATTTCCAACATAATATAAACAAAATACAAAGTATGCATCGTACAAGGTAAAAAATGAAACATAACAGTGGATTCGTAAATATAAATAGTTCCCATCTACAAGAGCCTGAAAAAAGGTTGGTCATGGAGGGGACTGCTGAAAAGCTGAGCTTGTAGATTGCAGCCCCCTATTTGAATCATTTGAAGCTTTATCTGATCAGCTCTTCTTCAAATTGGCAACACCAGTATTTTTCTTTCACTGCTACATTTTTCTCATAAAGAATCATTTATCCAACATGATCATAACTTGACAAGCAGTATGTTGAGAAGTTAAGAAGTGACCAATTTGCACGGAAAAGCAGAAATTTTGAACTTTCCATCACATTGCCAATTTAAGGATTTTTGTGCTTATTTTCCTTTAAAAATATTTTCAAAATCAAAGGATAAATATGCAACCACAATGGGTGAATTTTTTGCTCCTTTCCTCATGATTTTGGGGGCTTTGCATAAAAAAAAAATATTGGACCAAACCACACAAACACAATGTGGACCCTCAGTCATGAATGGGTTAAGGAAGGTCATTTAACTCATTCTTGACAGGAATTATTTAAAGGCTAATTTGAAAAGCTTTTATTCTTCAAGTTGGCAACACTAACATTTTTCTTATAAAATGTCATGTATCTGAAATAGAAAGTATAAGAAGTCAAAAAGTTGCCAATTTGCAGGGAGAAAGGAGATTTAAAACTTTCCATCGCATTGCCAATTTAAGGATTTTAATGCTTATTTTCCTATAAAAAAATTTCAGCATCAAACAACAAATATTTACGCAACTAAAATGGGCACAGTATGTGTAGATTTTTTTGCTCTTTCCGTTTATGTATTTGGTATGTTTTTTAAGGCTCTACATCAAAAGTTATTAGTCTAAACCACATAATGTGGACCCTCTGTCACAAATGGGTTAACAAGTACTTACCATCCATCAGTTCCAACAAAGTCCATGACAAGAACATGGCTCCTAAGGACATGAGGTTCAGGGCATGTCACACCTGCATTATGTAACCTGAAATATGATAAAACGTATTTCAAATCGTTATCAATGTTATCAATAACACTTACCTAGCATATTTCACATGGTTAACAGATAATACTTATGTACATAATCAAACTTATCAAACTGCAATCAAAGGGGTTACCATAATAGTCATATTATGGATAAGGCAAACAAAATATTTTAGTCTACTTCTCCTTGGAATGGTATTCTGTAAAATATCTTTTATTTCAATGATCTTAAAAATGGAAAATTGCGGTGCTATTTATTGATTTCATCACCTTCATCAAACTTGGCAAATTTTACTGACCTACAACTAATAGAGAGATCCCCCCCCTCTCCCAACCAAGGGGTCCGCACTAAAATTGTATGGTCTAGGTGCATCAGGTCCAAATTTGGGAGACCATGGTTTATATTTGGGGGCCAGTGTAGACCGGGCATGTGTTAGTCTTGCACCCTGATGCATGTAGAAGACTGAAAATCTGTAAGTCCTACTAACCTGAGTAGATTTCTCATCTCTTTCTCCGCCCATGTTCTGACCATCTTACGAGGGTTGCTCTTACAGTAGCCATGCCTGAAGCGGAACTCTCCCGTCACATACTTATCTCTATCCTTGAAGGTCAGGATAGATGTCTTGTAGATCTATAAAGCAACCAAATTGTCAGGATAATGAATGAAGCTACAATGATGAAATAAATAAACTTTTATCAAACTTCCACAGACTCAGGCCAGACTGACCTTTAAGTTTCAATCTCAGCTTTATTTCATGTTTCACAATCATTACACAATAAGGCATAAAAAAATAATAATATATAAATTGTTCATTACAAATGTAAACAACATTATACAGTCAATATTAGAAATGTGAATAGCATGGTGTTTTAGATTAAATCAGACAAGTAAATTTGTGGTGAAATACATGGGAATCTATCTAAAAAGCTAAGCTTGTAAGTTATAGATTCCCTTACAAAAGAGTGCAGTCTAATTTACTTTTTTATTTTTTTACTTATATCAGAAAAATAATAAAGTATAAGCATTCAAGGGATTAGATTTTGAGCCATCAAACCAAATCAGGGCCCCATTTCATAAAGTGTTGTTACAATAGCAACTCTTGCTGGAATGGCAACTTTCATTATAAAAGCCAATCAGAATTCTCACTGTTGCCAAGTTAGTTATCATTCCAGTAGGAGTTGCTATCATAGCAACTTTTTATGAAACAGGGCCCAGATCATCTAGAAAGAGGCTTAAGAAAGGAAATAATATAGCACATTCCTCCCAATTCCACAATCATCTATCGCTCTATGATCTCCTATTTCTGATGTGGCATGATAGACGTTAGCTTCTACATGAATGCCAGTATTGATGCAGCCATTCAGTTCACTGATAACATTTTGAATAGAATGAAATCACCTTTATTTTCCCTTACCAGTTTTTTTTGGCCACCTCTATGATCTCCTAGTTCTGTGGTGGCATGATATGCTTTCGCTTCTTTGCCAGAACTGATGCAGACGTTGATCTCATAGATAACATTTCTGCTTTAGCATTTTGAAATAAATGGAATTAAACAGTTTCCCCTTACCTTTATTGCTCTATGTTCTCCTAGCTTTGTGGTGGCATGATAGACGTTCGCTTCTTTCCCGGTACTGATGCAGCCGTTTATCTCGCAGATAACATTCCTGCTCAACATCTTGAATAGGATCATCCTGGTTCTAGGATCCAATACCTAAAAGAATATGGAATAATGGTGATAACATTAGAGGGATGTTTCACAAAGTTCGCTCTAAAATCGTGTCAAACTTAAGTGCCAATTCCCTAAGTCCAACTTAGTGTCAGCCTGATTCATGCTGGCTAGCTAAGTCTGTTTCACGAAGTTGCTCTTTGGGTAAAAAGTTATGTGAATGATTTGGTACTTACTCGTGATTTGGGGACATATGTATGAATTTAAGTCAAACTTTGTGAAACACCTCCAGGACACAGAACAAAGAAAAATGTACTAGTACAAATGGGAAGGGTTTCAACACCAAATATGTGAAAGTAGCATAATTATACTACAACTATAAATGGGATCATCCTCATTCTTTGGTTCAGTACCTTCAAGGTACATGCAAGAACAAGGAGTGTCATTATTGAAAAGAAGATGCAAGGTGACAAGTGCCTTTTAACCCATTCGTGACAGGAATTATTTAAAGCGATTTTAAACTCGCTTTCACATTGCCAATTTAAGGATTTTAATGCTTATTTTCCTTTAAAAAATTTTCAGCATCAAACAACAAATATTGAGGCAGCCAAAATGGGAACAGTTTGTGTAGAATTTTTTGCTCTTTCTCATGTATTTGGTATGATTTTCAGGGCTTTGCATCAAAAGTTATTAGGCCAAACCACAAAATGTGGATCTCTGTCACGAATGGGTTAAAAGGCTGTGACAACCTATTTCTTTCACTATTACTGTTACAAAATATATGATCGTGAAAACTATGGTAAAGTCATTTTTCCTATCATGCAAATTTCACTTAGGAATAAGCAGGATGACCGTGAACAATTAAAAAGGCCTTCATTCAATATTTCAAAGACCAAAGCCATTCACAAATTATGCATGCATGGAAGCAGTCAACCTCACAATTGTAAAATTGCACAATGTTATGAATGGGAGACCCTGAATAGGAAAGCTTCATCTAACAAAACAACAACTGATTTCCCAAATAAGTATGTTAATGTAAAACAGGATAGAAGGCAAATATACAACAGAATCATCCTTATGCTTGAGTGTGTTTTGTTTGGACACTGTTGCTACAGTTAACCCATTCATGACAGGAATCATTTAAAGCCTAATTTGATCAGCTTTTATTCTTCAAATTGGCAACACCAACATTTTTATTTTATTGCTACATTTTTCTTATAAAATGTCATGTATCTGAAATGAATATGAATTGACAGGAATTATGATGAGAAGTCAAAAAGTTGCCAATTTGCAGGGGAAAACAGTGATTTTAAACTTTCTATCACATTGCCAATTTAAGGATTTTAATGCTTATTTTCTTTTAAAAAATTTCCAGCATCAAACAACAAATATTAACGCAACCAAAATGTGCACAGTTTGTGTAGAATATTTTGCTCTTTCTGCTCATGTATTTGGTAAGATTTTTGGGGCTTTGCATCTAAAGATATTAGGCCAAACCACAAAAAGTGGACCTCTGTCACGAATGGGTTAAAGGTATAGACCGATCCGGCTTATCGTTGAGGGCAGCAGATGATCAGCCATTACTGCGGTGTCGCACCATAGACTTACATACAACAATGCAACGCAGCTGAATGTAGAGTGCAAAGATTACATACGCTCATAGCACACGCCCTACGGGGGACACCGCAGTAATGGCACTGCCCACGAATCGAAAGTTGGATTGGTCTATACAATTTAGAACATTCAAAAGGGTGTATAATAAACTCTAAATTACCTGTTCCATGGTAGCTCTATCTGCTTTGTCCTTGACTCTTACTCTGGAACAATAATAAATACAAATAAAACTTATTCAATTATACTGGAAACTGACCATGATGAGGACTTTGGGACCATAAAAATTGTCCTGTTATATCAGGAATCTTGTTATACCAGGGTAAAAAAACAAGAACAAAACAAGCAAAATAATAAGACGAATCTTGTTTTACCAGGAATCTTGTTATTTCAGGGTAAAAAAAACAACAACAACAATCAAAATCATAACAGGAATCTTCTTATATCAGGGTAAAAAAAAACTAGTAAAAATAATAAAAGGAATCTTGTTAAATCAGGGTGGAATAAAAAACACACAAACTTTTAAGACCTGGAACCAGCAACATTAAAGCAGGAATCTTGTTATATCAGAGCTTTTACGAGTTTCTGCTGCACACTTCAGACAAGGCTGTTTATTAGCACCCCTTTCATAAGGGTATTAATAATTCTTATAAACTGTTTCAGCTACACGACTGCCCAATTTATATTTGCAGTTAGACTCTGTGGTTGCTAATGCAGACAACAAAGCTTTACCTCCAAGCAATTCCAGTTTTGATTGTGGTAGCAATGAATGGGTCATTGTAGAACTTGTGTTGGTGTACCATGTTAGTGCGAGACTGTAATATCATTCATACATCATTAACCTGTTGAACACTAAGCCCAAGATTACCCAGTGAGGGTCTATGGAAAATGTCTGCTATATTGAAATCAAACAAAGCACACTCACTTGGTTAACAAGCACAAAATATGTCATGGACCTTATTAACAATGACCGAAAAGCAAGAATATCCCTACATCTCACTGTAGAAAAATCAGGACAAGAAAGTGGGAGTCATTCCTTCTTGAATTAATGTATAAACATAATGGCTGGAATTCACAAAAAAACAGGTTTTTAAGCATACGTACCCACAGAATCTGATTCAATTATCTGTTTTCTTTAAGTGTGCACATGGGCAATATGTGCAAATTTACGCTTATTTTCATACACTTAAGGAGGTTTAAACCACCCTATGGCTTTGAAACTCCTTTGTGAATTCCGGCAAATGCATTTACCACAAGTGCAATCAAAATATTCGCCTGATGAATAAAAGATAAAATATTAAAATTGAATCAATCCTGCTGGAATATTCACTGCATATTTACCTATCGGATTCCACTTTTTTATTTGTCTTCATTAGAGAGTTGGTAGCAGAGTTGGAGAGGGATCGTGGTCCTGAGTATTTGTCCACTGATATCTTGCTGGCATACCTGTGCATTGACTTTTCATGAGGCTGAAAGTGACAGATAATTTTAGATAATTTAGAATACAGCATTAAAGTCATATTTATTTACAAATATTTGCACCAATGAGAGAATTGATTTTAAAGAGAGAGAATAAATGGCTGATTGTGGGACAATTACACTGTGGACAATTACCCACTGGGCAACTACCCCACCCCCTCTCCATAATTACCCACAAAGGAATCAATCCAAGAAAATAATCCCCAGGGGGCCATTTCATGAAAGTCATGAGTCTAACTTCTTGCACATCCCATTGAAAAATGTTGGTAGAGTTAACACACGTTTCAATGGGATATCCATGAACTTAAAGTGATTACACAATGGTAATTTTTTTTTTTTTTTTGATATATGATCGAGAATAGAATTCTAAGAAGAATAACATTAAAGATTTGATGATTTTTCAATCGAAATCAATGCATTTTGGCTAATTTTCTCATAAAAAGTCAAGAGTTGACCCAAAAATTTGAGTATGAGGTATGACGTAAAAGTGGGTACCCGGCTTCACGCATTGCAGTTGTGCTGCACTCTTGACTGTACAATTTGTATTATACCTTACGCGCATTTTGCTAAATGCGCGACAAGGTACCCACTTTGACGTCATTTTGACGTCAAAGTGGGCACCCAGTTGAAACTGGGTCACAGCTGAGGGGTCAAAAATATCCTGAAATCTTACCACATTTGGGGGTTTCCTTGGCAACACGACCTTTAAAAAAATTTAGGCAGATGATTTTCTGCTAATAAAATCATGTTCTTTTAAATGAACTAACATTGTTTCAGCATTGGGTACCCCCTTTAAGACTTATGACAGTTTCATGAAATGCAGCCTAGGTCAACTGCTGCAATGAACATTTCCTGTGGGGGGGGGGGGGGGGGGGGAATTGTCCTTGTCGGCAATTGCTCAGGAGGTAGTTGTGTAAGACGTAAATGGCCACCCCCACCCCCATAACCATGGATGCCAACTGGTAATAAGCATTTTAGTATTTTGAGGGATAAAAAGGGGTATTGTTTTGGTGGAAAAACAGTATTTTTCACCTTTTCTGCAATAGATATATGTTTAATAATACAATTTTGGGTAAAAGTATTTTCCATAAAACCAGCAGTATTTTTGTTTATAGTGAACAGTATAAAATACTGCAAAACAGGAATAGCGGTATCTGTGCATAACACACACCACAAAGACAACAACATCTGCAAACATACAAGTGTACATAGAAAGTGAGATCTCACATCTGATGGCAATCTTGACTGCACAAGACAATGACAGAAAGAAGAACCTACCTGAAAGGAAGATGCCTCTTTTTGATTGGCTGGATTCATCCCCGGCTTAGGCTAGTACATGAAATGACAATGAGAACAGATGTGAAACATTGACCCATCCACTGCCGAGTTCTCTATTCGCATGGGTTTAATGAATAACAAGCATCAAGACATTTTGCTCTCTTTCTTGGAGATTTGATGTCACTACGCCATATTCAAAATAGGAGCTTTAACCCATAGAGGCACAGTGTCATCTTTAGGAGATGCTTTTGATGCATCGGTTGGTCCAGAATGTTGGGCGGTGCATATCATACATGAGCAGAAAGAGAAAAACGCACTGACAAATTTGAGCCCATTCCCATCACTGTATGGTGTGGCATTCTCAAATTAGAGCACTTTAAGTGTAACTAATCATTAAACTTTTTTAATTGGCAACGCAGTGAATAATATATAATCCCTATTCCATGTTCAAATTGGCAGTTTCCGCTTAAAGTTTACAATCATAATTCATTTTGGTTCATGTTATATCTATTTTATTTTTTTCAAACTATGTAAGAGTGGAAAAAAATAATAGTTGTTGCCAATTTAAGGACTGAAGATGATTTATTTAGACCTCAAGAAAGCTCTGTACCTCTATGGGTTAACCAATGTCTTTAACAAAAAGTGACTAATGAGAAGGACAATCAACATAAGGGTATGCATGCACAATTAGGGCATTATACAGAATCAAACTGCTATTTGCTTCTGCATGTTGTAGTCTTATGTTTAATCAATTTTACATTTCACATACATTGACCTCCACGACCTTTGGCCCTTGATCTACTCCACTCAAAATCTAATCAATTTGTCTCACTAGGTGATGCACAGTAAAGCCAAATTTGAAGTTTTGACATTTTTTGAAAGTTTTCGAAATATACAAGGCTAAATAAAACCTGAATTTCAGATAATGACCACAATGTTTGACCTTTGACCCACATGTACATAGTACGTACCCCAATATCTAATCAGATCATCTCCCCAAGTGATACATACTTGAACCCCCCCCCAAAAAAAAAAAGAAATTGAAGTTCATACATCATATGGTTCTTGCAACATCATTTTAATGAGGCTAACACCCAAAATTTCAGAAATGACCTCTGTAGTTAAACCTACATGTATGACCTTTCACTTACATACCCCAAATCTAATCGGATCATCTACCTATGGTGATGCATAATGGCATCGAGTTTAAAATTAATACCTCAAATGATTCTTGACATATATCTCGTTAACTAAAAAGCAGGACGGACGGACGGACGGACGGACAGCCGGAAAACGCGATGTCTCTGGCAGCACCTTCGGAGGGTGGCAGGAGGAGGCATACAAATTCAAGTTTAAACAAATATAACATTGAAGTTAATGTGATAAATCATAATTTTACCTGAGGGTTGCAGGCTCTGATGGAATTGAACTTCTTTGTAAAGTCTGGAAGGAAACAAACAAATCAATCATTAAATTACATCTCCTTCAGCAATGAAGTGGCTGACCTCATAAATACACTGCTCCGACATTAAGTATCATGAACTTTACTGGCTGACATGCTATACTATCTGCCTACAAATATTGAATTTGCTAAAAATGGTAGTTAGATCTCCAAAAATGAAAACTTACCCGTGCTTTCATCTTCCCAATCATAGTAGTCATCGTCATCATCTTCGTCATTGTCCTCATCCCACTGGGCCTCCTCAAGAGATGCCTCAAGCACTAGAAATAAAATCAAAAGGGAACGTTGAGTTCAGTCTAGGGGACAGATAGCTTGTGTCTGGTGTAAAGCCCGGCGTACACTATACGATCTGACTGCGATCCGATTTTCGAACAAATGCATTTTGCATTAAATATGACAGTCAAACAAGTAAAAGCTATCTTATTTGAACTTCATAATTATTATAGGAATACTAAACTCGAAATTTTGGTTAACTGCAAGTCTTTTGGTCAGAATAAAGGCCAAATCGTAGCCAATCGCAAGATTGCTATGACATCACTACGATTCGGAATTGAATTCACTTTTATTCATACAGGGAGGCTCGCAATAGTCAAGAATTTCGATTCTAGTATTTACATGTATCTGACTATTCAGATCATTAAGATTTTACATACAAATGTGCATATCAAATTTTTTCAAAATCGTATCAAGAGTGGTAGGCTTAAGCTTCATAATTATTTGTGAAGAATATCTTGGTAAGAAATTAACACAATAGAGAATGCTTTTAAAATGTCTTTATACCTCAATATTTTGCCCGTCGCGGCCCATCCGTATGTTGCAATAAAACTGTGGGTTCATTTTTGAAGATATACAGAAATATCCGACTAAGACCCGAGCTGGGCCACCCACCATAACCCCATAATTTGCAACTTTCCAGCCCCTTTAAATTGCAAAAATATACTTCAATAAGTAGAGTCCCCCATTTGGTGTGTAAGTTATTTAAAGCACTTCTCAGATCATGGAAATTTAAGCATATTGATGCCTTGGATAATATGCACAGGAGTGTGTAAACTGGAACTGTCAATCCTGGTTTATAGACAAGCTCATGGCAATATAATTGAGACTTTTAACATGATAACAATGATCCGAATGTAAAACCTTTCCTTGAGCTAAATATTTCCAGAACCAGGGGTAATAGCTTCAAGCTAAACAAAAGTGGAGTGGAGTCAAGAAAAGTATACTTGGTAATTTCTTTTCCATGAGAGTGGTAAATATGTGCAAAAGCCTTCCAAACTGTGTTGTGGAGGGTGAAAGTGTTGCACATTTTGAAAATAAACGAGAGGTTCTGGCACAATGCTGAATTTAACCCATTCATGACAGAGGTCCACATTTTGTGGTTTGGCCTAATATCTTTTAATGCAAAGCCCTAAAAATCATACCAAATACATGAGCAGAAAGAGCCAAAAATTCTTAACAAACTGTGCCCATTTTGGTTGCATCAATATTCATTGTTTGATGCTGAAATTTTTTAAAGGAAAATAAGCATTAAAATCCTTAAATTGGCAATGTGATATAAAGTTTAAAATCACCGTTTTCCCCTGCAAATTGGCAACTTTTTGACTTATCATCATAACTTCTGTCAATTTATATTCATTTCTGATACATGACGTTTTATAAATAAAATGTAGCAATAAAATAAAAATGTTGGTGTTGCCAATTTGAAGAATAAAAACTGATCAAATTTGGCTTTAAATAAATCCTGTCACAAATGGGTTAAATTCAAATACAAGCAGCTCATCCCCTCCCCCCCCCCCCCCCCTCCCTCACTATATCAATTCTGCTGGAGTCCTATCAGGCAACCAGGATCTGGATATAAAGGCATCACTACCTCCGTCCAGAACTGAAACCTTCAGTAACCCTAACATAATTATGAATTTTCATGAAGTTTTCAATGTCTGAATTTTCTACCTTGCTTTACAGGATATTTTTGCAAGTATTCAAGACTTGCTAATGAAGAGGAACATTACCTTTCTGAGATAAATTTCCTTCCTCAATCTGTGCCGTACTAATGGACACTGGATTCCTCGGTGGATGCATCCTGCAGAAAAAAAATCAATAAAAAATTAAAAATACAAAACAACTACAACCTACATGTACTCAGGGTTCTCACTAGAAAAAAATCCACACATGGTTCCCACTCTGCGCAAAGTGTGGAAGTTTCAGAAGTTTTAACATTAAAAAAATAACACCTAAAGTTAGGTGTGGCGGCAGTATATGCTACAGTAAAAGGATGAAAATACTTCTTGGTAAGCAGGAGTTGTCTACTAATGGCATAAAAGTAAAAATACATTGCCAAAAGGCAAAACAATCTGTGACATTTATCATTATTGTTAGGAATATATACTCCAACATTTTTTTACCCTTGTTGCCACATATGGTGCAGCAATTTCACACATGGTTCTTCCTTGTCTGAAACCCTTTACGCATGGTATTGGAACCATGGGTGTTATGTACTGACGAGAACCATGCATGTACTCATGGATTGGGCTGCAGAAGGAATGCATAACAGTCACTTACATACTACCTGTGTATGTGTGGCAGGCAGTCCAAACTTCACGGATGTCCATATTTCGGGCACAGAGTGTATCTCAAACACTACAAAAGATTTCTAATTTAATCAAATAGCATCACTGCATAGAGGAACCTAAAATTACCTTACATGTAGGACTTTCTTGAATTTTGGGAAGAAATTGTGACAATTTTTACAAAAGATCGGCAGATTTTGCTATATTTAACGTCCGTTCAAAAAAAAAAAAAAATTGGGGTCCGACTAACTCGGCAGCGGGAAAATGTATGGGTTAGGGTTAGGGTTAGAGTAAGGGATAGGGTTAGGCCTAGGCTTAGGGTTAGGTAGTGCTGAGTTTGCCCTAGTGCCAAATAAGCCTGGATCAAAAAAAAATTGAACATACCCAATACATCTAAAAATCTCTATTTTGAGAGAAAATGTCATCAAACCTGTCATTTATTGAAGAAGAATGTGATAGCAAATGATTCTATGACATTTTGCCTTGCTACTGATTCGATAATCTTACCTTTGATGGATCTCTGTTTTGCACAAATTGTTTGTAATCTGGAGTGCACAAAGTTTGGACTCGTAATTTTGGTAAACCCTTCCCAGTTCTAGTGAATTACAATATGATATTTGTAGTCTAAAATTTTGCTTTCCCTTTGGTATGTAACTTTTTCATCAGAATAATTCTGGATAGAATTTGAGAAAATATGGATTAAATATTGATTTCTTCAGAAAACTAAAATGTGCATGAAGTTTGGTCACCCCTTCATAAACATTTTGCACTCTGAGTTCTGTGGCTGGAAGTCAATGATGCATTAAACATGAAAAAACGATTGTTGGATGACTTCTTTTTCTGATGATGATGAACTTCTCCTCCTCCTCCTCCTCCTCCTCCTCCTCCTCCTCCTCCTCCTCCTCCTCCTCCTCCTTCTTCTCTGCATGCATGTGCATTACTACACACAAAACAGAGAAATGGCACCATGATGACCCCTTTTATATCAGCAGGGGCGTAGACAGCGGGGGGATGAGGGGTATGCATCCCCCCCCCACCTCACAAGGTGGGGGGGATGACATGTACAATCATCCCCCCCAGGTTTTAGGGAAGGATGTTTGCTTACATTATCATTACAACAACAACAATAAGCATAATAATAATAATAATTATAATAATAATAATGATAATGATAATAACAATAACATAATAATAATAATAATAATAATAATAATAATAATATAAATAACAATAATAATATTTAGTAATGTATTATTATTATTATATTATTATTAATTATCATTATCATGATAAACAATAATAGTTATCATCATCATCATCATTATTATCATCATCATCGTCGTTAATGTGACTGAAAAGGCGATTGCTATCATAACTATAGTATATCGATCATTATTCTGATTTATGTAGTCATTTATATTACTTTTGGGTAATTTCGGCGAAGTCTCAGTTTTTCTGAAGTGATGTAATAACAAAATTTAAAAAAAAAGATAAATAGCGTGATGTAAATATGCAATAATGTGTGTGTCAGTCCATATTCTATATACGTTTGTTTCGGTGCGTAGATCTTCAGTTTACAGAGGCGGCGCTCCCGGGGGCAGGGGGCACAGTGTCCCCCCCCCCCCCACACACACACACACTTTTCGAAGCACCCAAAAGTGCCCCTTTTTACCCAACAAAAATGCCGCCTTTCAAACCTGTTCAGTGCCCTTCTTTTATCTTAGAATGGCCCATGTTCTATGTTGATCAAGTGCCCTTTCGCTTTCTAATAAGTGCCCCTTTTCATTTATGATAAGTTACCCTTCTTATAATCTACAGAAATGCGCTCTTTTATGCCTTCCCTTCTGAGAAGTGCGCCTCTTACACTCCAAATGAATGTCCCTTTTAAAATGTGAATATTATCCCCTTTCACTTTTTTCGTTTTTTTCACAGTGCAATTTCTCTTCTGCAGATTTCCCCTTTTCACCCCTTATAAGTGCCCCATTTGAAATCTGATACATGCCCTCATTTACTTCTGATAAGTGCCCCTTTTCCTTTCTAGTATGTCCAATTTCTGCATCTGTTCATGTAAGACAAGGGCAATTAGCGCCCTTTTTGTTTTCTGATAGTGTCCCTTTTCCATTCGGGCAAGTGCTTCCCACAACTGTAACTAGAAGGAACGGTACCCCTTTATGGGGGGGGGGGGGGTATTTTTTCTACTTTTTTTCTAAAGCTCGCTCGCTACGCTCGCTCGCACTTATGATATCTCACACAAGGCAGTTCAAGTGTGTTGTAACCATTAGTATCCTAAGTTCCTGATGGTATTGTGCTCTAAACCCCATTCAATTTGAATATTTTCTCTGATAAAAATGATCGGTAGCTATGAGACCTCACTATTGCATTTAAACATTATAGCTTGGTCACTATAAGGAAAACTATATACAGAGTAAATGGAAGAAATTTATAATGAAATTGGAACACGTATAAAATGAATTTCCGGGAGCCTTTATCACTATAGGCCACTCAAAATATACTGCAAATAGCATGCCCTTCAGCAAAAATACCTAGCATTTTTTGCTCGCTCGCTTCGCTCGCTCACAATTGAGTAAGACAGAGCAGTATACAATAATAGTGCAAAGTAGTTATTATCATGTAAATGTACTATGTCAAAATGCACTTAAGAAGTGTGTTAAATAGAATGTAGGGGTATATTTTCCTTCTCGTGTTCAGCTTTTGTAAGTGCCCCCTTTTCCCCAAAGTGCCCTTTTTCGCTAGTGCCCCCTCCACTTTGAAAGACGCTCCGCCGCCCTGTCTATTTATGTCTGTGCATTCGGGTGTGGGTGTGTATGCGTGCGTATGCCTGTGTGTGTGTGTGTGTGTGTGTGTGAGTGTTTGGGGGTGCGGGTATGTGTGTATCTGTATACGAAATATTGATCCTCGATTTCTCGTGAACGGCAAATCATCCCCCCCAGGTGTAAGAACCTGTCTACGCCACTGTATATCAGACATGTCAAGTCTCACGCATTAGGTGCGAGACTCCCGCATTGCCACTGGCACTCACACTAGTGTTCGGTTATACTAACCTCGCACAACAGACGTGCTGTAGCATGCAAATTGCTGACAATAGGAAAGTAGTGTTCTACTAATGAATTTGGGGGGAGAGAGGAGCAAGAGCTCTATGTCACCAGTGATCAGAAAAGTATTTTTCAAACTTCATTTGATCAAGATAATTTACATCCATTTGGAGGAATGGAATGGAAATATGATATTTTATTATCCTAGGTGTAAAAAGCAAATATTTTATATGAATTTGTTGATTATTCTAGTGATTTCAATCTTCGACTATAGAGGGCAGCATGTCACATGAATTTGCACAGCTCAGCATACCGATGTAGCCCTGTGTGTGCCATTGGGGGCTCTTGCTCATCCCCCCAAATCTCTTTCTCATGCCTACATCACAGCCTATCCCCATATATATTATACACAATGCCTGGCGATCTCATGGTTCCCTACCCAAAAATCTCACGCATTGCCATTGGCTGGTCTCACTCACACTAGTGCTCGATTATACTAACCTTGCACAACAGACGTGCTGTAACATGCAAATTGCTGACAACAGGAAAGCAGTGTTCTCTGTACCAATTTATTGGGACAGGAGCAAAAGCTGTGTCACCAGTGATCAGAAAAACATTTTTCAAAATTCACTTGATCAAGATAATTTACATCCAGTTGGAGGAATGTAATGGAAGTAGGATATTTTATTATCCTAGGGCTAGACCTAGGTGTAAAAAGCAAATATTTTTTAAACATGAATTAGTTGATTATTTTAGTGATTTCAATCTTCAACTATAGAGGGCAGCATGTCACATACACGTAACATTACATCTGCACAGCTCGGCACACCAATATGACAGTGAATGTAACCCTGTGTCAGTGTGTGGGCTGGTCTTTGACAGTTTGAGACTAGAGTCTAGTTTGAGTCTGATTTCTGAAACTTTGACCTTGGCGTCTCTCTCGATATTTCTTAAAATAAAGTAGTCTAGATCTCTAGATCAAGTCTAAACACTGTGTAAGTTGTGGGGTACTAACTTAGCCTCCCATGAACGTCTGATTTTTCATTTTTTATTTTTTATTTTTATTTTTACTACGCCTATGATTGCCATAGGCTATGTTAGGCCTACGTGCATAACCTGTAATTCAAGTGAACAGCTAGCTGCACTACAAAAAATCATACGAACGGGACTGAATGTCATGTTTGACACACGAACTACTAATGCTACTCACATGTTTACGATTACTCCCACTTCGTCCGCGTCTTCGAATTGGCCGTCAGCCATTATTACTACTATATTAGCGTGCGGCTTATTTCACAACTATCCACCAAATAAACTAAACAATGGCGTTTAGCTACGTGAATCCAGTTTGTCGTCTTGCAATATTTGGTGTAATCCGCATTGGACTACCTTTAGCGACCAATAAGACTTCCGGTCTGCGACCAATAAGACTTCCGGTTTGCGTTAGCACACTAAATGCGGGAATTTAGGGCTATGGTGTCCGTGAAAAAGCCAATGAAAAATGAAAAGCGGATTGTTGCTAATATAGCAGAATTAAAGTGATATCAAAATGTTATTTGACCCTCGATACTTAGGAACAAGTTGCGTCAAATTTAAGCATAACAAATGCTCTCTAATTTGATATATTCTAGAGCTATTTTTTTTAAAAGATTGAACAGGCCTATACGAAGGAGACGTTCGACTTTTCGGGGCTAAATGTGGCAAGTGTTATGTATGCATGTTATAGTGCAGTTATAATATATAGTTAAACAAAATGAATCAGCAAAATGTATTTCAATATGGAATTTGCCCACACATGTGCTTAAACGGTAAATGCAGACTAAAGCAGAGCATTTAAAAAGAGTAATTGTCGGTTTAATATAGTATTCAAACAAGCTTGTTCGTTGATGACAGAACATTGCACGATGTTCAGTGATACACACACGAAAAAAAAACCCCTCTACAAGAGCTTTTAAAGGTATCGCACGACATTTTAAGTGAATAATGGTATACATGAGGTAGAAGCAGAAGAGTTGTTCTTAACTGTTATATAGGTGGCATGCCGAAGCTTTTTGTCTGGATCCTACTGTTTTAAAATAAAATCGGGGGTCAAACCGGCAATATACACCGATTCCCCACAATGTTCACTCATTCTTATTCCAAAATGACCGAAGTCGTTTCTAAATTCATGGCCTTTGCAATATATCGTATGACATTTTAACTAAATAATGGCATACATGAGGTAAAAGTTGAAGCGTTGCTCTTTACTCTCATATAGGTGGCATGCCGGAGCATTTTGTCTGGATCTTACTGTTTTAAAATGAATTCAGGGGTCAAACCGGCAATATACACCGATTCCGCACAATGTTTGGTGATTCATATTCTAAAATGACAAAACTCGTTTCTGATTTCATGGCCTTTGAAATATACCGTATGACATTTTAACTAAATAATGGCATACATGAGGTAAAAGTTGAAGAGTTCCTCTTTTACTCTCATATAGGTGGCATGCCGGAGCATTTTGTCTGGATCTTACTGTTTTAAAATGAATTCAGGGGTCAAACCGGCAATATACACCGATTCCGCACAATGTTTGGTGATTCATATTCTAAAATGACAAAACTCGTTTCTGATTTCATGGCCTTTGAAATATATCGTATGACATTTTAACTAAATAATGACATACATGAGGTAAAAGCTGAAGAGTTGCTCTTTACTCTCATATAGGTGACATGCCGGAGCATTTTGTCTGGATCTTACTGTTTTAAAATAAAATCGGGGGTCAAACCGGCAATATACACCCATTCCGCACAATGTTCGCTCATTCTTATTCTAAAATGACCGAAGTCGTTTCTAAATTCATGGCCTTTGCAATATATCGTATGACATTTTAACTAAATAATGGCATACATGAGGTAAAAGTTGAAGCTTTGCTCTTTACTCTCATATAGGTGGCATGCCGGAGCATTTTGTCTGGATCCTACTGTTTTAAAATAAAATCGTGGGTCAAACCGGCAATATACACCGATTGTGCACAATGTTCGCTCATTCTTATCTTAAAATGACCGAAGTCGTTTCCAAATTCATGGCCTTTGCAATATATCGTATGACATTTTAACTAAATAATGGCATACATGAGGTAAAAGTTGAAGCGTTGCTCTTTACTCTCATATAGGTGGCATGCCGGAGCATTTTGTCTGGATCCTACTGTTTTAAAATAAAATCGGGGGTCAAACCGGCAATATACACCGATTCCGCACAATGTTTGGTGAGAATACCATTAGATATATGAACTTTACTCTTTGCTTTTTTATTTCTCCCCGAAAGCCTTGTCAAGTGATCGTCATAACTTCTTTGAATGCCCTTAAAATCCTTCGCAAGAATACTTATGAACTAATAAACTCCATTAATTTTCTTTGTTCCTAACTGAATGTTTTTGACTACCCCCATTCTTTGTTCTGCATGACCCGTGGTCTTTGGTAGCTTTGAAATCTCTGTCTTGAAATCTTTGTATGATTTTCCATTGTGATATGATGTGTACCTTGCCAAATCACCTAATAATATGCTTGACCACAAAATACAGGTTGGGAGTAGGCTTTTCACTATTTTCATGAAGAGATCTTCATTATAATCGGGGTTAGACATAAAGTTCTGTGTTCCATGCATCTCTTGATCTAAAATCATGTCTTTCACCTTGTTCGTCTGGTTGTTAAAGAAGACTTTGAAGGGAGAGGGAATTATATTGAAGTATTCAGCCTCTGTAGATACAAATGACACGTATTCTTCACTTTCGTCTCCCTTTTGTGAATAATCTTCGAAATTCTCTTCACCACTCCCTAGCCTGTAATCAAAGCTTTTGTCGTCAAGATGGTCAATTGCATCATGGAGTTGCTTGGCATGATCTTTAAACAAACTATGTTTATACTTGGACAGTAGGACTACAGCTAAGCTATTGAAAATATGCACAAACTCCTCCCAAAAAATGCATTTAAGAGCAAACTTATTCCGTACATAGGCAATCGGACTCTATTACTATATGTTTTACACAAACTGATGACATTCTTCATAAAATGACTGGTGCAAGCGTGAGGTAAGCAGAATCCCCTCTCATATTAACTATCCTCCAAGCCCTATTAAAAAATCCTGACAGATTATCACAGTTAAAAATTTTAATAGCTCCCATTAGAAAAACCCAAGCTCTATCACTACAAATCAATTTTGGTGTACATAAATTTGAATGACCAAATATTTTCTTCTCTGCAGCCCTGAATACATTAATCCAATCTACAATAACCTGTTCCGTATGCTCCTCACCATGCTCACTAATCATCCAAGCCAGAGGAAGAGTATGTCCCTTTCCACCCTTTGGCCCAATGCATAATTCATAATACAACAAAAGTTTATTATACGAACGCAACTGCCAGTTGCATCCCAAAATAAAACTTCTGTGCTGGATCTTTTGTGAAAAGTACGAACACCTGAATCAGTAAAGCAAATTACGTAAAAAGGTTTTGCCGATATTTTCTGGATGACGCCCGGTACAGGACCGGGGTTTTCGGTCGTCAATCGAGCCCTTAACTTTATGAGACTTTCAAGCTCTTCTCTGTCTTCCCTTAGGTAAGTTCTACTCTCACTAGATATCTTTTGTAGAACGTGTAGATTACAACCTGTCGAATCCCTATTACCCAAAAGGCAGACGGTATCATTCAATGAACTCAGTTTATCAATGTAAAATTTCATTGGCATACAACCCAGCGAGAAAAGCTTTCTAATTTCACGCCTTTCCTTTCCCGTTACATTTCGACTGTTCATTTCATTCCTCTTGTGATTAACATTGCCAGAGTAGGTAGCTGTAGCTCTGAATGATTGCGATACAGAAACCTTTACCACAACAGTACATCCCTCGAATTTGCAGTCAGCATGAGCTCGGAATATCGTTTTTTGACTTCGTTGCGACGCTACTGACACAGTATGATGTTTGAAAGAAAAAACGCAATAGGGATTACTCTTTTTTAACCCAGTCATAATTATGTGCTGCCATTCATTGCGTGCAAACTGACGGCCTTTTTGGGTTGCGCGCAAACTGTGCCATTCGTCCTCTGGAAAAGGAAAAGATACTTCTGTAGGAAACTGATAAGTAAACACTTCATTTTCAGGGGAGTTATCGGGAAGTGATTCATCGGATAGATCTGATATTCCATCATTATTGATAACTTCGTCATCATCGGAATGTTCTGATATTTCATCACCATTGATAACTTCATCTTCGGAATGTTCCGATATTTCATCATTATAGATAACTTCATCTACAGAATAATCTGATATTTCATCATTGTTGATAACATCATTTTCGGAATGTTCCGATATTTCATCATTATTGATAGCTTCATCTTCGGAATGTTCTGATATGTTCAGAAACGACTTCGGTCATTTTAGAATAAGAATGGGCGAACATTGTGCGGAATGGGTGTATATTGCCGGTTTGACCCCCGATTTTATTTTAAAACAGTAAGATCCATACAAAAAGCTCCAGCATGCCACCTATATGAGAGTAAAGAGCAACTCTTCAGCTTTTACCTCATGTATGCCATAATTTAGTTAAAATGTCATACGATATATTGCAAAGGCCATGAATTTGGAAACGACTTCGGTCATCTTAGGATAAGAATGAGCGAACATCGTGCGGAATCGGTGTATATTGCCGGTTTGACCCCCGATTTTATTTTAAAACAGTAGGATCCAGACAAAATGCTCCGGCATGCCACCTATATGAGAGTAAAGACCAACTCTTCAACTTTTACCTCATGTATGCCATTATTTAGTTAAAATGTCATACGGTATATTTCAAAGGCCATGAAAGCAGAAACGAGTTTTGTCATTTTAGAATAAGAATGAGCGAACATTGTGCGGAATCGGTGTATATTGCCGGTTTGACCCCCGATTTTATTTTAAAACAGTAGGATCCAGACAAAATGCTCCGGCATGCCACCTATATGAGAGTAAAGAGCAACTCTTCAACTTTTACCTCATGTATGCCATTGTTTAGTTAAAATGTCATACGGTATATTTCAAAGGCCATGAAATCAGAAACGAGTTTTGTCATTTTAGAATAAGAATGAGCGAACATTGTGCGGAATCGGTGTATATTGCCGGTTTGACCACTGAATTCATTTTGAAACATTAAGATCCAGACAAAATGCTCCGGCATGCCACCTATATGAGAGTAAAGAGCAACTCTTCAGCTTTTACCTCATGTATGCCATAATTTAGTTAAAATATCATACGATATATTGCAAAGGCCATGAATTTGGAAACGACTTCGGTCATCTTGGGATAAAAATGAGCGAACATTGTGCGGAATCGGTGTATATTGCCGGTTTAACCCCCGATTTTATTTTAAAACAGTAGGATCCAGACAAAATGCTCCGGCATGCCACCTATATGAGAGCAAAGAGCAACTCTTCAACTTTTACCTCATGTATGCCATTATTTAGTTAAAATGTCATACGATATATTGCAAAGGCCATGAATTTGGAAACGAGTTTTGTCATTTTAGAATAAGAATGAGCGAACATTGTGCGGAATCGGTGTATATTGCCGGTTTGACCCCTGAATTCATTTTGAAACAGTAAGATCCAGACAAAATGCTCCGGCATGCCACCTATATGAGAGTAAAGAGCAACTCTTCAGCTTTTACCTCATGTATGCCATAATTTAGTTCAAATGTCATACGATATATTGCAAAGGCCATGAATTTGGAAACGACTTCGGTCATCTTAGGATAAGAATGAGCGAACATCGTGCGGAATCGGTGTATATTGCCGGTTTGACCCCTGAATTCATTTTGAAACAGTAAGATCCAGACAAAATGCTCCGGCATGCCATCCATTATGAAAGTAAAGAGCAACTCATCAGCTTTTACCTCATGTATGCCATTATTTAGTTAAAATGTCAGACGGTATATTTCAAAGGCCATGAAATCAGAAACGAGTTTTGTCATTTTAGAATAAGAATGAGCGAACATTGTGCGGAATCGGTGTATATTGCCGGTTTGACCCCTGAATTCATTTTGAAACAGTAAGATCCAGACAAAGTGCTACGGCATGCCACCTATATGAGAGTAAAGAGCAACTCTTCAGCTTTTACCTCATGTATGCCATAATTTAGTTAAAATGTCATACGATATATTGCAAAGGCCATGAAGTCAGAAACGAGTTTTGTCATTTTAGAATAAGAATGAGCGAACATTGTGCGGAATGGGTGTATATTGCCGGTTTGACCCCCGATTTTATTTTAAAACAGTAAGATCCATACAAAAAGCTCCAGCATGCCACCTATATGAGAGTAAAGAGCAACTCTTCAGCTTTTACCTCATGTATGCCATAATTTAGTTAAAATGTCATACGATATATTGCAAAGGCCATGAATTTGGAAACGACTTCGGTCATCTTAGGATAAGAATGGGCGAACATTGTGCGGAATGGGTGTATATTGCCGGTTTGACCCCCGATTTTATTTTACAACAGTAAGATCCATACAAAAAGCTCCAGCTTGCCACCTATATGAGAGTAAAGAGCAACTCTTCAGCTTTTACCTCATGTATGCCATAATTTAGTTAAAATATCATACGATATATTGCAAAGGCCATGAATTTGGAAACGACTTCGGTCATCTTAGGATAAAAATGAGCGAACATTGTGCGGAATCGGTGTATATTGCCGGTTTAACCCCCGATTTTATTTTAAAACAGTAGGATCCAGACAAAATGCTCCGGCTTGTCACCTATATGAGAGTAAAGAGCAACTCTTCAACTTTTACCTCATGTATGCCATTGTTTAGTTAAAATGTCAGACGGTATATTTCAAAGGCCATGAAATCAGAAACGAGTTTTGTCATTTTAGAATATGAATCACCAAACATTGTGCGGAATCGGTGTATATTGCCGGTTTGACCCCTGAATTCATTTTAAAACAGTAAGATCCAGACAAAATGCTCCGGCATGCCACCTATATGAGAGTAAAAGAGGAACTCTTCAACTTTTACCTCATGTATGCCATTATTTAGTTAAAATGTCATACGGTATATTTCAAAGGCCATGAATTCAGAAACGAGTTTTGTCATTTTAGAATAAGAATGAGCGAACATTGTGCGGAATCGGTGTATATTGCCGGTTTGACCCCTGAATTCATTTTGAAACAGTAAGATCCAGACAAAATGCTCCGGCATGCCACCTATATGAGAGTAAAGAGCAACACTTCAGCTTTTACCTCATGTATGCCATTATTTAGTTAAAATGTCATACGATATATTGCAAAGGCCATGAAGTCAGAAACGAGTTTTGTCATTTTAGAATAAGAATGAGCGAACATTGTGCGGAATCGGTGTATATTGCCGGTTTGACCCCCGATTTTATTTTAAAACAGTAGGATCCAGACAAAATGATCCGGCATGCCACCTATATGAGAGTAAAGAGCAACTCTTCAACTTTTACCTCATGTATGCCATGATTTAGTTAAAATGTCATACGATATATTTCAAAGGCCATGAAGTCAGAAACGAGTTTTGTCATTTTCGAATGAGAATCACCAAACACCGTGCGGAATCGGTGTATATTGCCGGTTTGACCCCCGATTTCATTTTGAAAAACTAAGGTCCAAACAAAAACAAAATCGCTTGAAATGTCACAAGAAACTTTTCAAAGCCCTTTATCTACGCAAAAACGCAATTTTACTTTTTCTAAACGCAATTGTACTTTTTCTTTTGTTTGTTTGTTCTTTTGGCGACACCTTACCCCTTTGAATGGTCCGCTAATTTTCCTCTTATTGGTCGCGGGCTTATTGGTCGCCAGTTTCAAGGAGCGGTAATCCGCATGGTGTAATCGATGTGGCTCAAGCTAGTCTACAATAATAAACTTGTTTGTGAGATCTACGGGCATGCACTAGTCTGCAAGCACAGACCCTGATTGAAACTTTCCGAAATTACATGTACATTGTACATTTGGGTCTTGAGAGAGGCCTAGGAGACGTGCCTAGTACACAATGGCGTAGACACGTCCTCAGATCGGGGGGGGGGGGGGGGGAATGATCCCCTAGCCGTACGCAGGGCCTTACCAAGGCCGCAGGAATTTTTTCCAAGGGGGGGGGGGGGACAAGAATATTTTCAATATTTGAGGGAACACTCAAGCGAGGGAGTGAAGCGACTGAGTGGGAGCTTTTGCATTTTTAGAACTGAAATTGAACCATCTGGTGCACATTTTGGGTGGAATTTGGGGGAAATTCTCAATAAAAAGGTAAAGAAAAATAGTGCAGTTTTGCAAATTTCTAGGGGGGCAACTGCCCCTATAACCCCCTATGTGCGTACGGCTATGGGCCTTACGCAGAATTTTTTCGGGTGGGGGGGCAAGAATATGTAAAATTTTTGAAGAAACTCGAAAGCAAGGGAGCGAAGCGATCAAGCTTTTCTTCAAGAGGGCACTTTTGCATTTTTAAGAATTGAAATTGAAGGATCTAGTGCAAACTTGAAGTGGATTTCTTTTTGAAAATTTTTAGTAAAAAATGTTAGTCTTACAAATTTTTTTTGGGGGGGCAACTACCTTCTCCCCCCCCCCCCCCCCCCCCTCCCGCTGGTACGACTATGACTGGGCGTTCTTTTATATATGAACAGCAGAACACACACACCCTCACACGCCCTAGTGTGTGGGTGTTTTTGTACACGGGAAGTTAATTGCATAATGTTTGAAGATCAAAAGTGTACAATGTAGAACATGAAGAATGAAGGAGATATCAAGGAGATAATTCGGAAAAGATGAAATAATTATCATACTGGCGACCAAAAACAGTCTTTGGACGATGCAGAATAATTTCATTTTCAAAATACATCTAGGCCTATAGGATATCTAAATTACATATTCAGTTAACTCACTTGCATGTCCAAATTGCCAATGCTTAATTCTCAAACAATCATGTATCTAAATGTTCAAGCGAGCACAGCGAGCGAAGAAATCACACTCTTTGATGCGCCTAAAAGATATCTAAATACGTGTATTATCACCTAATTGCCAAATTTGGCGCTATTCGACTTGATGCTTGGCATTCAAAATCATTCTGTTTCTATGAGCGAGTGAAGTGAGTTTCTACCAAATTAAAGTACTAGTAGATGATTTGGCTGATGCATTAATATCTTCCCACAGAATTCGACGATACTTAGGCACCTATAGCTGCAAAACTACCCGGACATGTAAAATATCATGTAGGTTTTATGAGCGAGCGTAGCGAGCGAGGAAAAAAATAAGATACTGAGAACAGGTTCTTTCCTGTTACTCCATTCCTATGCTTTTAGTAACCAGTGGTATATCTCGCATTTTATCAGCATGTACTATAAATTCGTCAACATAGAGTGATATCATATGGAATACATGTACAGGCGAACCTCATTATAATATCAGGCATGTCAGGGCAAAAAAAAAAAAAAAAACCAACAACAACAAAAAAGAAGTGGGAACGGCAAAATTACCTTGTTCTAACGAGAGTTCGTTATAACTGTTCTTTATAACGAGGTTCCACTGTATTAAAGTATGAAACATGCATCAGAAAACATCATGTAGGTGCTTGTCTAGACGAGCTAAATGGGTTGCTAAGTTATCGCACGTTTGCTTGGTACGCTCATAATGCTAATTGAGAAGTTGCTTCGAGACCCCGGTTTGAGACTTGAAGATAACGCAGAAGGATCATCGGGACAAAATTGCTTACAAACATGCAGAACAAAGGGTAAATAAGGGCAAAATATACTTTATTAGAAAACCAGCTTTATTACGAATATGTTGTAATTTTCTATCACCCTCATGTCTGTTTCTTTTCTTGTTTGCAGTAAAAATGATCAATTCGATTCAATTCAGTGCAATTCAGTAATGATAATAATAATGATGATGTGAAGATGAAAATGATAATAAGAAATAAAATGATGATGATGATGATCATTTAGATATGATAGCTGCAAGTTAATGTTAGAACAAAGTTATCTTGAAGGTTTTAATTGCAAGACTTGTGATGGCATCTCTACTTCATGTTTGTTGACTCATTGTAAAAGTCACTTTGATACAGAGAAGGTATCTTGCCCTTTCAAGGGCGTCAATCCATTTTACATTTTTTTGTGGAAGGACACTCTCAAAAGTTTTTTGGGGGACATAAAATTTGTAGCGGACATACACACAAAAACACGCAAACACACAAATTCAAATTCAAATTCAAATTTATTGATATGAAATCCACAATTTTGAATTATCATCAAAATGAACAATACAAAACAAAAAAAAAGGATACACATAAACATAAACATGATAGAGGCAAAAGTATACATATTTGGCAAAATCATTGAATAAGTCGAACCAAAATCAGAAAAAATTGTATAAGCATATAAAAATAACAATGGTGTTGTATTTTCTATAACTTAAATACATTATACATATATATATATATATATATATATATATATATATATATATATAAACACGTGCGGCTCCTGCCGTACTCTTCCTTTATTCTGCAAAATATAAAAAGAGTATAGCAAAAAATAAAAAGTCTAACTATTATGGTCCAAGCCTGCTTAATCTTTCAGTATACATACTGCTAATGGAGGATACACAAAATCGTTATATTGTAATAACTGTATGAATTTTTCGTGTTCGTTTTTATCCTTAAAGATGGGCACTACATTATTCATATTTTGGAATAAGCACACGCGCACACACAAAAAAATCCTCAGCTTAGAATTCGGGGGGGGGGGGGATACTCTATTGTGTCCCCCACCCGTAAAATTTGGGGGAAGGGACGATGTGTCTCCTGTCTTCTCCTGATTGGCGCCCATGTGCCCTTTTATGTTTGAAGATAGAAGCTGCTTCAGCACAAAACAACAGCAACGAAAAAATAATGAAAAATAAACAGATGCTTTCAACAGATTCACAAATGCCTTAGGGCCTTATTGATGTTCCTATGAAAGTACGCCCTAGGCCATCGGCGTAAATCCGTTTTGAGGAGGGGGGTGGGGGGATGATCAACCTTTTTGCCAAAATTTCTTGCGTAACTCACACTTACGTATACAGACACACACACCCTTAGTCACCCGAGCAGACCCCCCCCCCCCCCCCACACACACACACACATATAATTCTTTTATTTTGCGAGCGAGCTAAGTGAGCGAGCAAAAAATAACAACTTTTTCGGTTTTTAAGAGCATTTCAAATCCACTATATTGACCGTCGTTTATGACACTTTTATAAAAAAATCACCGACTGATTGCAATATCATTTTCCCTTAAAATGAGGGGGGATATTTGTACACGCCACTCCCCCCCCCCCCCCCCCCCCGGGATTTACGCCAATGCCCTAGACTAAAAGGCAGGGCGTCAATGAACTGATTGTGAAATACATCACGACTTGATATTGGCATTCATTATAAACTGAATAACGAAAGTGCTCTGGCGCAGCGATGAACTTGTTTCTTTGAGCGTAAGGACACGTTTTGCCATCAAACGAGCAAGAAAAATAATGAATGAGGAAAGCAAAATAATAATAATGATATTAAAAATAAAACTTACACATGTTACTTGTGCTTTGTGACATCTGATCATTTCTTGTTCTCTTTTCCCCACGTCATTATCATGATAATCTTCAACTATTACACAATTTAAAACATTATGCTTCGTTCAGTGCTACTAATAAATTTACAAAGTCATCTTATGTCGTTCCGTCTCGTGTTTTTAAGATAAGCAAAACTTTCACAGGAACGAACTAAAGGCTAAAATTACCACCCCTCATAAAAAAACACCGTTATAAACATGATCAGTCATCATCCTCACCATAGGAAACAATATCACTATCATCATCATCATCGCCACCACCACCATCACTGTCACCACCACCACCACCATCACCACCACCACCACCAATACCATCATCAATACCACCTCCACAGTAATGCAAAAACATACAGCTCTTTACAGTCTTTAATATTTTGTATTTCCCTGCATTTTCTTCTCTCTTTGTACTTGGCTTCTTTCTTTCATCTTTTAATTTCTATCTTTACCTATAGTTATATCTTTCTTCACTTTTTCTATTGTTTGTATTGATATGTTATGTCACCTGTGTGAACTGAAATTATAGTTATTATTATTATCATTATTATATCAAAAGTTCAAAAGTTCTGCGACGGGTCAACGTTATAAAAAGACACAAGTAAATAAATAAAGACTCCGTTGACACAAATTTAAGTTCGACATTTTTGCCCATAGGGCTTCTTCAGAAAATGATGATACTCAGTACAATCTGCTTTGCTTTGAAAGAGCTAAGAACGAAGTATATATATAAATATATACATACTTATATATATACTTATATATACTTATATATAAATATATACATATATATATACAAGAAAGAAGGATACCGTAATAATTTATATTGAACAAAGTAATAACGCTAAGTGAGGTCATGGCCACCATATATTAGCTCCCTTATCGTTATTATCTGATTATTTTTACATATACTATTCATTTGTTTCATTATAAATTGTTTTTCAAAATTCGTATTCATTTATAAAATAGCTCAGTTGCATTGCACATCCTTTAGTTTTATACAAAATTCTTATTTCTCTGTTGCTCTATAATGTAGGCCTGGTGAAAGCCCTTCCTACGATGAAGGCCCCTTCCTACGTTCCGCTTCAAAGTCTCCTTCACGATTAAGATGAAGCACTGCCCACACGTTTTGCTGAGGGCCACGTTTTACTATATTTTTCCCTTATTTTTAGATTTCAAAGCTTCTTCAATGCATTTCTTTGCTTTTTATTTCAATCTTTGCCTCTGTTCTCTCTCTCTCTCTCTCTCTCTCTGATCCAAATCGTATATTCACAATATTTTATTTTTTCGTTCGTTCATTCGATTTTATTTCTGCATTTTCTTTCTCAAATCAGTATAATCAACAATTGACAAAATAAAATACGTAATTCAATTTTTACAATTAAACAATGTCAAAGAGACCATCTTGGTTGCAAAGAAAAAAAAACAACAACAAATGTTTACATTTTTGCAAGGGAACAAAAGGAAAGAACAATGCAGGAGACCGCCAACGTAAGCAGAAGCTTGAAATGTTGACGGCCTCTAAAAAAATACACGTAAAGGAGAAATTCGAAATTAATGGGGTAGAGGTGAGTGTGCAGGTGCAGTGGGTGCTGTGCAGAGGCCTCATGGTTTGAGTATTTATTATCTTCTTTTCATTTACATTAATATTAAAAGGGTGATGGGATATGACCAGAATTATTTTAAAGAATTTTGTGTGTCCATAGTTATATCAAGGGTCGTACTGCAACAATATATATTTCCTTGTGTGAGCTTTAAATGAGTTTAGGGACGGGTGTAATTTTAACGATTCTGGTAGAGCGTTCCATCCGTGGTGTCTAATAGATTTATGCGCTGCAAGGTTTTTTGGATTTAGGAGATGAAAATCTGTGGAGCGTCGCGTAGGATATGAGTGTACATTAATATTGAACGTGAAAAAGTTTTGAAAGGATTTTGGTAACAAGTTTTTGCAATATTTATACATAAAGATAGCTGTATGAAAGTTATGGATGTCATTTATTTTCAGAACACCTAGCCTTTTAAATAGGGGAGTTGTATGCTCTAAGTAACTCGATTTTGAACATATCCTTATTGCTTTCTTTTGTAATAATGACAAAGAATCGATCTTCGTTTTACTGCTATTTCCCCAAACAATGTTGCAATAGTTAAAGAAAGGAAGAATGAAAGCATTATACAGCATTGACAGGGATTTTTCAGATATCAAATTTCGTAATTTATATAAAATGCCGATATTTTTGGAAATGGAATTTTTGATATTATGTATGTGATTATTCCAAGTTAAATTAGAATCAATGGTAATTCCTAAAAATGTCACTGATAGCTCTTCCTTTAGTGGTGTACCAGCTATGCTCAACATGCAATTATCTGTTAAAGAATGTATATTTTTAAAATTGACAAAATTAGTTTTGCTTATGTTTAAGGAGAGCTTATTGCATTTAAGCCAAAAGTGTACCTTGGATAATTCACTATTTAATGTGGACATTACATATCTAGATCTTTGTGGGAATACAGAATATTAGTATCATCGGCAAAAAGTGTGAAAGAGAGGACGGACGATGATTGGACAATATCATTAACATACAAAAGGAATAACAATGGCCCAGTATGGACCCTTGCGGTACTCCACAATCTATATTTAATTTACAGGATTCTTTCGACTGAAAAGTTACATATTGTTGTCTATTTTGTAGATAATTTCTAAACCAAGATAGAGCGGGACCTCTAACTCCATAATTACTTAATTTATAAATCAATATATTGTGGTCTATTGTATCAAATGCTTTGCTAAGGTCCATAAAAACGCCAACTGGATGTTCTTTTCTTGAAACTGCATCAATAATTTTGTCCAAAAATTGTATTATAGCGTAATCTGTTGAATGGCCTTTCCTAAATCCATGCTGATTAGAGATAAGTAAATTATTGGAACTCAGAAAGTCATATAATCGCTGATAAACTATCTTTTCTAAAATTTTTGATAGAGCTGGTAGGAGAGAAATTGGTCGGTAATTATTTACGACAGAGGGGTCATCTTTTTTTAAACAGATACAACCTTAGCAATTTTTAAAGCATTTGGAAAAGTTCCTGAGGAAATAGATAAATTGAATATGTGTGCCAATGGAAAAGCTATAAAGGTGATTATTTTCTTCAGTAATTTAACACTTATACCATCATGTCCAGTTGATGAAATGGGTTTGAGCAAGTTTACAATCTTCAAAATTTCAAAGGAGTTAGTTGGGCGTATAAATAATGATTTATCAAGAGGTTCGGAGAGAAATCGACAAAAATCACCCTGATTACTATAAATTTTTGAAGCCAAATTTGGGCCTACGTTATAAAATAAGAATTAAACATATTAGCGATTTCTTCGGGGTCGTTAACTTCTACATTGTTGTCAACAAAAGTGGTAGATTGGTTACTTTGTTGATACCTGTGAGATCTTTGACAATTTGCCAGAGCGAGTTGTGATCATTTCTATTGGTTTCGATCTTATGTGAATAATACATTTTTCTAGATAGTCGAATTAAAGATGTTAATTTATTTCTATAGACTTTATATTTATTTTGATTGAGTTCACAAGGTTTACGTAGTGCTGTTTTATATAGTTTATTTCTTGTTTGTATAGAACATGAAATACCCTTTGTGATCCATGGATTCCTATGTTTATTTTTATGCGATTTTGATTTCACCATGGGAATGTTTTTATCGTAATAAAAAAAAAGTTTTCCTATGAAGATGTCATAAGATAATAACATCATTTTCCTCTACCACATCAGTCCACTGTTCGTGAGACAGGTCTAAATTTAACAATTCAATATTGCGTTTGGTTTCTTTTCTAACCATCTTTTGATTTAATGTAGTAGGTGTGCGACTTTTTTGTTTCGTAAGAACAAAAATCGGAAGATGGTCGGATATATCATAATATAGTATTCCGTTAGAAAAATCTTCATTAAGAATATTGGAAATTATATTATCAATTAGTGTGGAGGATGTTAATGAGATTCTTGTAGGTTTATTGATATGGGGATAAAATGAGTAAGAAGACAGTACGTTTAACATTTTCATGCTGACATTATTCTGTGTTGAGGCTAATAAATCGATATTATAATCTCCCATTAAAATATACTTCTTTGTTCTCTAGTGAAACCTTGCAAAGAAATTCATCTACTTTATCCAAAAACACATCAACTGAGTTACTAGGTGGTCTATAAATTACACCAATTATATATTTTTATCTCTTTTATTAACGATCTCGACAAAAAACATCTTCAGCGCCTTCTATATGTAAATCCGTTCTTTTACGAAAACATAACATATTGTTTTAAATAGATTGCAACACCACCTCCCCTACCGTCAGCACGATCGGTACGAATCATGCTATAATTGTCGATGTTAAAAATTGGGGGGTGAACTAGAATGTAGCCAAGTTTCGGTTATCCCTATAGCAGAAAAATTTAAATTGGGCAATGTTACAGAAGTTGTGCTTAGATGTCAAATTTTTGTTTAAACTTCTAGTATTCAGATGCATCAGACTGAAAAAATCACCCGGTTTATTTTTGCTTGTGCTATTCTGAATGTTTGCGAGGTTGGAGGGATCTTAGAATTAAATTCACTGATGGTATAATATTCACTATTGTGTGCGATTATATTCTGGTCATTGGGGACATGCCTATTATTCATAAGTATCCAAGAGGTGGGTAATATCTGATTAATGGGAGAGGGCCAATAATGAGTGCAGATTAGCGTGAGTGCTACAATAATGATGTGCATCTAGGTAGGTTGGTAGGTGCATGTGCTTGTAATTGTGAAAATCAGACGTTTTTTGGGTTGACAAAGTACATTATCGGTATACAGGCTGTCTCACAGATCCCACATGTTTCTTAAGCTTATGTAAAATTTCCAGAAGATAAATATAATAAATTGACATATTGTATTACATGGACATAGACAGTAATGACTCTACGCTTGATGGGGAAAACTGCAAATTATACTAGATTATAGAAGGGCCTACTGAACAATAGAGATAATACACAGAGGCGTCCGATCCTGGAGGGGGCAGGGGGGCAGTTGCCCCCCCCCCCCCCCAAGAAATTTCGGGGGGGCAAAAGATATCATTTCCCACCCCCCCCCCCCCCCCCCCCCAAATAATTTCCAACCAAAAAAAAAAGAAAAAAGGAAAAAGAGAAAAGAAAGAGAAAAGGAAGGAAAGGAAGGAAGAGGAAGTGAAATGAAAGCGTATAAACAAGAAAAAAGAAAGAAAATGGGACACTGGGAAGCGCTCGCTCACTTCGCTCGCTCGTATTTCTTGTATCTTAACCAATGCCGATGATAATTACTATTCTTATGAAAGGAAATCGGTTTTGCGTCTTATGTTTCTATCTAATGTTATACTATTCTTCTACTCATAGGAAGTATATAACCAAACAAGATATCACTCCAAGAAATCGAGCGGCCCGTTGATCTAAAAATAGATAAAAAATTTTCAGGAGATAACGGCCTGGATAAAAAAACAACACTGCAAAACAAAAACATATTTTTCGTTAACTCGCTCGCTACTCCACTGTTACTCTCGCTGGTAAAAGCTAGATACAAGATGATTTCGGGCAGCAAGTAGCTATTATAGCAGCGAGATTCCAAAGTATCAATATATTTTGGGCAGCACAGATGGTTGACAAAGATTTTGGGACGAATCGATATAATTTTTGCCGGGATCGGTCGTGACTTTGCTCGCTATAGTAGAAACAGAATGGATCGGACTGCAAGCGAGGTAGCTTAAACAGGTCATATTCGGCACAAAGGTGATCGGATGTATTATTTAGATATCTACAGGCATGACAGGTTTATAGTGTGTCTTCTGATGATACTGATAATAATAATATTCCGTTCTTGTATAGCGCATATAACATTTTTTATCACATATTTATGACGAAATAACACTTCTATCATATGGAAAGGATTATTTTTCCTCGCTCGCTGCGCTCGCTCGTTTTATATTAATGGTTTTGAAAAGCAAACGAATTCGGTGAGATGAGACCGAATAAATAATTTAGAATGTTTCATTGGCTCACAGCGAAATTTGCCGAAGGGTTTACTACATCTACCATGAAAACAGTGTGTGCTTCCTCGCTCGCTTCGCTCGCTCGTAATATTAAAAAAAAAACAGAGTGGTCTTGGGAGGCAGCAACAATGGACCAGCGATGTGACAAATAGAGTTCATATTTTGGCAGCGAAGTAAGTAACCATATGCATATATCAGGTATCATTTATACCTATATGATCACTAAACTCTTCTCTCATAACAAGAAATTTGTTATTTTTTTGCTCGCTCGCTTCGCTCGCTCGCAAACTTGAAAAAAAAAAAGCAGGATGGTTCACATAGCAAGTTGCTTAATTTCCCCAATGTGAAAATGCTTCACGAAACAATATACAAGACCGAATCGAAATCGATCGAAACCAAGCTCCGGCACACGCCGCAGCTGGAGGCTACAAACATGAATTGCCACTGAATACATTGTTAAATTGAGTCCGCACCTGACGTGTTATGTATGTCTATTATCTCGCACTAATTAAAAGGGCAGCCAGCCGCGGCGAGAATGCGGCACAATGTCCCCAATCAAAAATGGCCAAAAACCGACAGTGGTGACAAGCGAGATAAATTTCAAGAGAAGGGGCAAATAAAGAAATAAAAAGGAGAGGGAGAAAGTGAAAACGAAGTTAAAAGAGAGAGGGGAGAGAGAGAGGAGAGAGAGAGAGAGAGAAGTAAAGAGCGCGGGTTGAAAGAAAGTGCCTGCCAAATAAGGAGAGTAACCTCTATAAGCTGGTATATAAAGTTTATGTCTTTTAGACAGCGTTCACTCATCACCTAAGCATTTTTTTTTCTTTTTTGGAGGGGGTGGACAAATATCAAATTGCCACCCACGCTTTTTAATGTTTAGTTCCAGCTATGAGCAATAACAACGACATCAGCAACAACAAGAATAATAATAATGATGATGATGATGATAATAATAAAAACAATAAGAAGAAAAATAATAACAATAATGAATGAATAAATAATGATAATTCAGATAGGTGATAGTAGAGATTGAAACTCTGTGTGTATGAAAAGGCTCAACTTGAAGGTTTCAATCATCATGATCATAAGACTTGACTTTGCTTCTCTAATTCATGTCTATTGACTATAAATAAATGATTGTAAAATATAGGACTTAGATAACTGCATTTTTATTAAAAAAGAATAACAAAAAGTTCACAAGTTGCAGGAGCAAGCAATAAACGTGCATTTTTGAGCGAAATGAGACGGTCTTTGCTATCAAACGTGCACCAGATGATAGGGGCGAGGATAGCGAAAAAAAAATAATGCAAGCTAATCACATCTCTGGTTCGGTTAATGGAATTGCATTTCGAGATGTCAATAGATGAGTTTTTTTTCACCTAAAATATTCAAGAACCGAGCCAAACAAACTTCCTTTTGAAAACCTCACTGATCCACAGCCACAACTCACATGTCATGCATGTGTCTGTGGCCCCTCTGATTTCCTATCTTCTTATCTCCCCCCCCCCCCCCGACATAATTATTCCCCAACCTCTCAGAATGATTTGTGTACACTTTTCGTTGGTGCTGCTGTTTAGTTTAGTTAAGTTAAGTTACTTAGTTAAGTTTAGTTTAGTTTAGTTTAGTTTAGTTTAGTTAGTTAGTTTAGTTTAGTTTAGTTAAGATGAATTTAGTTTAGTTTAGTTTAGTTTAGTTTAGTTTAGTTTAGTTTAGTTTAGTTTAATTTAGTTAAGATGAATTTAGTTTAGTCAATTAACGCCATCATCCTCCTAGGGAGTGGGTGGGATATAATCATTATGATCTTCATCAGCAGAAGCATCACCACTGTCATCATCATAATGACCACGAAACCACCACTCCACCAACACCACCACTACCACCACCACAATATCATCATCATCGTCATCGTTCATAATCATCTGTCATCCACGTCATTCTCGCTATCACTGTCATCATTACAACCACCATTACCAGTTTGCAGAGATTTCTTTGTTGTTGTGTTGTTTGTTTTTTTTTTGTTTTTTTGGTTTTCCCTACCAACTTTTGTGCTTCTTTAAGCCTATTATACAAGGCACAAATGTTGCGATATAAATCATATTTCTGATGATTATCCCTCTGCTGGCAGCCGACCCCCCCCCCCCCGAAACCCTTCATCTGCAAACAATAACAAAAATGTGTTTAATAGAGAATGCACGAATAACTCTTCAGCGCACGCGCGTTGATTCCGTTTTCTTTTCTAACAGCGATTGCAAAAGCGTCCTTAATAAGTGTCAGTCTGATGATTTTCCTCATCTCCATCTCACATGCTTTGTAAGGAATTAGCGACGCCACGAAACTGGAGCTGATATAGTACTACGCAAACGATAAACTGACTAGGTTTTTCCCTTTCTTTAAAGAAACTGTCCGTCTGGCTGTAGAATGGTGGTATAATTATGTAAAATCTTTACTTTGAAAACTGGAGAGCAGAAACGAGAGGTTTTAAAAGCATGGAAGGTGTGTCCTTCAACATGAAGTGCATATTCTATCTCCTCATGACCTGGCACGCCGTAAGTTCGTCATCTTTATTTTAAACTTCTTTTTAAAACGCATTGATTTGTGATAACGTATTAATGTTTCATGTCCTTCAGCCAGGAATGTGATGAAAACAGCATCTCCTGATCGTGTTTTTACCTTTATAAATATATTTGATAAAAGATAAATATATTAATAAATAAATAAATAGTTCTTAATTATATCCTGAATGGGTAATATCAATAACAACACTGATTATACTATTGTTATGATGATGATTATAATAATCATAATACTGTAATAACAGCACTAACAATAACAATAATAGTAAGAAGAA
>CM057164.1:4231580-4321537 GCA_029962745.1 Echinometra lucunter | reverse complement strand
TTAAAATGAGGGGGATATTTGTTACACGCCAGCCCCCCCCCCCCCCGGATTTACGCCAATGCCCCAGAACTAAAAGGCAGGGCGTCAGTGAACTGATTGTGAAATACATCACGTCTTGATACTGGCCATTCATTATAAATTGAATAACGAAAGTGCCCTGGCGGGGCGATGAACTTGTTTCTTTGAGCGAAAGGACACGTTTTGCATCAAACGAGCAAGAAAAATAAGTAATGAAGACAGCAAAAAAATAATGATGATGATATTAAAAATAAAATTTACACATGTACATGTGCTTTGTGACATCTGGTCATTTCTTGTTCTCTTTTCCCCACGTCATTATCATGATAATCTTCAACTATTACACATTTATAAAACATTATGCTTCGTTTAGTGCTACTGTTAAATTGACAAAGTCATCTTATGTCGTTCCGTCTCGTGTTTAAAGATAAGCAAAAGGAACTTTCACAGGAACGAACTAAAGGCTAAAATTACCATCCCTCGTCAAAATGACATCGTTATAAACATGATCAGTCATCATCCTCACCATAGGAAACAATATCACCATCATCATCATCATCGCCACCACCACCATCACTGTCACCACCACGCACCATCACCACCACCACCGCTACCATCATCAATACCACCTCCATAGTAATGCAAAAACATATATGCTCTTTACAGTCTTTAATATTTTGCATTTCCCTGCATTTTCTTCTCTCTTTGTACTTGGGTTCTTTCTTTCATCTTTTAATTTCTATCTTTACCTATAGTTATATCTTTCTTCACTTTTTCTATGTTTGTATTGATATATTATGTCACCTGTGTGAACTGAAATTATAGTTATTATTATTATCATTATTATATCAAAAGTTCAAAAGTTCTGCGACGGGTCAACGTTATAAAAAGACACAAGTAAATAAATAAAGACTCCGTTGACACAAATTTAAGTTCGACATTTTTGCCCATAGGGCTTCTTCAGAAAATGATGATACTCAGTACAATCTGCTTTGCTTTGAAAGAGCTAAGAACGAAGTATATATATAAATATATACATACTTATATATATACTTATATATACTTATATATAAATATATACATATATACATGTATATACAAGAAAGAAGGATACCGTAATAATTTATATTGAACAAAGTAATAACGCTAAGTGAGGTCATGGCCACCATACATTAGCTCCTTATCGTTATTATCTGATTATTTTTACATATACTATTCATTTGTTTCATTATAAATTGTTTTTCAAAATTCGTATTCATTTATAAAATAGCTCAGTTGCATTGCACATCTTTAGTTTTTATACAAAATTCTTATTCTATGTTGCTCTATAATGTAGGCCTGGTGAAAGCCCTTCCTACGATGAAGGCCCCTTCCTACGTTCCGCTTCAAAGTCTCCTTCACGATTAAGATGAAGCACTGTCCACACGTTTTGCTGAGGGCCACGTTTTACTATATTTTTCCCTTATTTTTAGATTTCAAAGCTTCTTCAATGCATTTCTTTGCTTTTTATTTCAATCTTTGCCTCTGTTCTCTCTCTCCTCTCCTCTCTCTCTCTGAGCCAAATCGTATATTCACAATATTTTATTTTTCGTTCGTTCATTCGATTTTATTTCTGCATTTTCTTTCTCAAATCAGTATAATCAACAATTGACAAAATAAAATACGTAATTCAATTTTTACAATTAAACAATGTCAAAGAGACCATCTTGGTTGCAAAAAAAAAAAAAACAACAACAAATGTTTACATTTTTGCAAGGGAAAAAAGGAAAGAACAATGCAGGAGACCGCCAACGTAAGCAGAAGCTTGAAATGTTGACGGCCTCTAAAAAAATACACGTAAAGGAGAAATTCGAAATTAATGGGGTAGAGGTGAGTGTGCAGGTGCAGTGGGTGCTGTGCAGAGCCTCATAGTTTGAGTATTTATTATCTTCTTTTCATTTACATTAATATTAAAAGGGTGATGGGATATGACCAGAATTATTTTAAAGAATTTTGTGTGTCCATAGTTATATCAAGGGTCGTATTGCAACAATATATATTTCTTGTGTGAGCTTTAAATGAGTTTAGGGACGGGTGTAATTTTAACGATTCTGGTAGAGCGTTCCAGACGTCTGGACCGTGGTGTCTAATAGATTTATGCGCTGCAAGGGTTTTTGGATTTAGGAGATGAAAATCTGTGGAGCGTCGCGTAGGATATGAGTGTACATTAATATTGAACGTGAAAAAGTTTTGAAAGGATTTTGGTAACAAGTTTTTGCAATATTTATACATAAAGATAGCTGTATGAAAGTTATGGATGTCATTTATTTTCAGAACACCTAGCCTTTAAATAGGGGAGTTGTATGCTCTAAGTAACTCGATTTTGAACATATCCTTATTGCTTTCTTTTGTAATAATGACAAAGAATCGATCTTCGTTTTACTGCTATTTCCCCAAACAATGTTGCAATAGTTAAAGAAAGGAAGAATGAAAGCATTATACAGCATTGACAGGGATTTTTCAGATATCAAATTTCGTAATTTATATAAAATGCCGATATTTTTGGAAATGGAATTTTGATATTATGTATGTGATTATTCCAAGTTAAATTAGAATCAATGGTAATTCCTAAAAATGTCACTGATAGCTCTTCCTTTAGTGGTGTACCAGCTATGCTCAACATGCAATTATCTGTTAAGAATGTATATTTTTAAAATTGACAAAATTAGTTTTGCTTATGTTTAAGGAGAGCTTATTGCATTTAAGCCAAAAGTGTACCTTGGATAATTCACTATTTAATGTGGACATTACATTATCTAGATCTTTGTGAGAATACAGAATATTAGTATCATCGGCAAAAAGTGTGAAAGAGAGGACGGGACGATGATTGGAACATATCATTAACATACAAAAGGAATAACACTGGGCCCAGTATGGACCCTTGCGGTACTCCACAATCTTATATTTAATTTACAGGATTCTTGTCGACTGAAAAGTTACATATTGTTGTCTATTTGTAGATAATTTCTAAACCAAGATAGAGCGGGACCTCTAACTCCATAATTACTTAATTATAAATCAAATATATTGTGGTCTATTGTATCAATGCTTGCTAAGGTCATAAAAACGCCAACTGGATGTTTCTTTTCTTGAAACTGACATCAATAATTTTGTCACAAATTGTATTATAGCGTAATCTGTTGAATGGCCTTTCCTACAATCCATGCTGATTAGAGATAAGTAAAATAATTGGAACTCAGAAATCATATAATCGCTGATAAACTATCTTTTCTAAAATTTTTGATAGAGATGGTAGGAGAGAATTGGTCGGTAATTATTTACGACAGAGGGGTCATCTTTTTTATAAACAGATACAACCTTAGCAATTTTTAAAGCATTTGGAAAAGTTCCTGAGGAAATAGATAAATTGAATATGTGTGCAATGGAAAAGCTATAAAGGTGATTATTTTCTTCAGTAATTTAACACTTTATACCATCATGTTCCAGTTGATTGGAATGGGTTTGAGCAAGTTTACATCTTCAAAATTTCAAAGGAGTTAGTTGGGCGTATAAATAATGATTTATCAAGAGTTCGGAGAGAAATCGACAAAAATCACCCTGATTACATATAAAATTTTTGAAGCCAAATTGGGCCTACGTTTATAAAATAAGAATTAAACATATTAGCGATTTTCTTCGGGTCGTTAACTTCTACATTGTTGTCAACAAAAGTGGTAGATTTGGTTACTTTGTTGATACCTGTGAGATCTTTGACAATTTGCCAGAGCGAGTTGTGATCATTTCTATTGGTTTCGATCTTGTGAATAATACATTTTTCTAGATAGTCGAATTAAAGATGTTAATTTATTTCTATAGACTTTATATTTATTTGATTGAGTTCACAAGGTTTACGTAGTGCTGTTTTATATAGTTTATTTCTTGTTTGTATAGAACATAAAATACCCTTTGTGATCCATGTATTCCTATGTTTTATTTTTTATGCGATTTTTGATTTCACCATGGGAATGTTTTTTATCGTAAATAAAAAAGAAGTTTTCCTATGAAGATGTCATTAAGATTTATTAACATCATTTTCCTCTACCACATCAGTCCACTGTTCGTGAGACAGGTCTAAATTTAACAATTCAATATATATTGACGTTTGGTTTCTTTTCTAACCATCTTTTTGTATAGGATTTATGTAGTAGGTATGCGACTTTTTTGTTTCGTAAGAACAAAAATTCGAAGATGGTCGGATATATCATAATATAGTATTCCGTTAGAAATCTTCATAAGAATATTGGAAATTATATTATCAATTAGTGTGGAGGATGTTAATGAGATTCTTGTAGTTTATTGATATGGGGATAAAATGAGTAAGAAGACAGTACGTTTAACATTTTCATGCTGACATTATTCTGTGTTGAGGCTAATAAATCGATATTATAATCTCCCATTAAATATACTTCTTTGTTCTCTAGTGAAACCTTGCAAAGAAATTCATCTAGTTTATCCAAAAACACATCAACTGAGTTACTAGGTGGTCTATAAATTACACCAATTATTATATTTTTATCTCTTTTATTAACGATCTCGACAAAAACATCTTCAGCGCCTTCTATATGTAAATCCGTTCTTTTACGAAAACATAACATATTGTTTAAATAGATTGCAACACCACCTCCCCTACCGTCAGCACGATCGGTACGAATCATGCTATAATTATCGATGTTAAAAATTGGGGGTGAACTAGAATGTAGCCAAGTTTCGGTTATCCCTATAGCAGAAAAATTTAAATTGGGCAATGTTAACAGAAGTGTGCTTAGATTGTCAAAATTTTTGTTTAAACTTCTAGTATTCAGATGCATCAGACTGAAAAAATCACCCGGTTTATTTTTGCTTGTGCTATTCTGAATGTTTTGCGAGGTTGGAGGGATCTTAGAATTAAATTCACTGATGGTATAATATTCACTATTGTGTGCGATTATATTCTGGTCATTGGGGACATGCCTATTATTCATAAGTATCCAAGAAGGTGGGTAATATCTGATTAATGGGAGAGGCCAATAATGAGTGCAGATTAGCGTGAGTGCTACAATAATGATGTGCATCTAGGTAGGTTGGTAGGTGCATGTGCTTGTAATTGTGAAAAATCAGAACGTTTTGGGGGTTGACAAAGTACATATCGGTATACAAGGCTGTCTCACGAGATCCCACATGTTTCTTAAGCTTATGTAAAATTTCACAGAAGATAAATATAATAAAATTGACATATTTGTATTACATGGACATAGACAGATAATGACTCTACGCTTGATGGGGAAAACTGCAAATTATACTAGATTATAGAAGGGCCTAACTGAACATAGAGATAATACACAGAGGCGTCGATCCTGGAGGGGGCAGGGGGGCAGTTGCCCCCCCCCCCCCCCCAAGAAAATTTCGGGGGGGCAAAGATATCATTTTGCCCCCCCCAATAATTTCCCAACCAAAAAAAAAAGAAAAAAGGAAAAGAGAAAAGAAAGAGAAAAGGAAGGAAAAGGAAGGAAGGAAGTGAAATGAAAGCGTAAACAAGAAAAAAAGAAAGAAAATGGGACACTGGGAAGCGCTCGCTCACTTCGCTCGCTCGTATTTCTTGTATCTTAACCAATGCCGATGATAATTACTATTCTTATGAAAGGAAATCGGTTTGCGTCTTATGTTCTATCTAATGTTATACTATTCTTCTACTCATAGGAAGTATATAACCAAACAAGATATCACTCCAAGAAATCGAGCGGCCAGTTGATCTAAAAATAGATAAAATTTCGGGAGATAACGGCCTGGATAAAAAAAACACTGCAAAACAAAAACATATTTTTCGTTAACTCGCTCGCTACTCCACTGTACTCTCGCTGGTAAAAGCTAGATACAAGATGATTTCGGGCAGCAAGTAGCTTATTATAGCAGCGAGATTCCAAAGTATCAATATATTTGGGCAGCAAGATGGTTGACAAAGATTTTGGGACGAATCGATATAATTTTGCCGGGATCGGTCGTTGACTTTGCTCGCTATAGTAGAAACAGAATGGATTCGGACTGCAAGCGAGGTAGCTAAAACAGTGTCATATTCGGCACAAAGGTGATCGGATGTATTATTTAGATATCGTACAGGCATGACAGGTTTATAGTGTATTCTGATGATACTGATAATAATAATATTCCGTTCTTGTATAGCGCATATCACATTTTTTATCACATATTTATGACGAAATAACGCTTCTATCATATGGAAAAGGATATATTTTTCCTCGCTCGCTGCGCTCGCTCGTTTTATATTAATGGTTTTGAAAAGCAAACGAATTCGGTGAGATGAGACCGAATAAATAATTTAGAATGTTTCATTGGCTCACAGCGAAATTTGCCGAAGGGTTTACTACATCTACCATGAAAAACAGTGTGTGCTTCCTCGCTCGCTTCGCTCGCTCGTAATATTAAAAAAAAAACAGAGTGGTTTGGGGGCAGCAACAATGGACCAGCGATGTGACAAAATAGAGTTCATATTTGGCAGCGAAGTAACCATATGCATATATATCAGGTATCATTTATGCCTATATGATAACTAAACTCTTCTCTCATAACAAGAAATTTGTTATTTTTTGCTCGCTCGCTTCGCTCGCTCGCAAAATTGAAAAAAAAAAAAGCAGGATGGTTCACATAGCAAGTTGCTTAATTTCCCCAATGTGAAAATGCTTCACGAAACAATATACAAGACCGAATCGAAATCGATCGAAACCAAGCTCCGGCACACGCCGCAGCTGGAGGTTACAAACATGAATTTGCCACTGAATACATTGTTAAATTCAGCTCCGCACCTGACGTGTTATGTATGTCTATTATCTCGCACTAATTAAAAGGGCAGCCAGCCGCGGCGAATGCGGCACAATGTCCCCAATCAAAAAATGGCCAAAAACTGACAGTGGTGACAAGCGAGATAAATGTCAAGAGAAGGGGCAAAGAAATAAAAAGGAGAGGGAGAAAGTGAAAACGAAGTTAGAAAGAGAGAGGGAGAGAGAGAGAGAGAGAGAAGTAAAGAGAGAGGGTTGAAAGAAAGTGCCTGCCAAATAAGGAGAGTAACCTCTATAAAGCTTGGTATATAAAGTTTATGTCTTTTAGACAGCGTTCAATCACCACCTAAGCATTTTTTTTCTTTTTTGGAGGGGGTGGACAAATATCAAATTGCACCCACGCTTTTTAATGTTTAGTTCCAGCTATGAGCAATAACAACGACATCAGCAACAACAAGAATAATAATAATGATGATGATGATGATAATAATAAAAACAATAAGAAGAAAAATAATAACAATAATGAATGAATAAATAATGATAATTCAGATAGGTGATAGTAGAGACTGAAACTCTGTGTGTATGAAAAAGCTCAACTTGAAGGTTTCAATCATCATGATCATAAGACTTGACTTTACTTCTCTAATTCATGTCTATAGACTATAAATAAATGATTGTAAAATATAGGACTTAGATAATTGCATTTTATTTAAAAAAGAATAACAAAAAGTTCACAAGTTTGCAGGAGCAAGCAATAAACGTGCATTTTTGAGCGAAATGAGACGGTCTTTGCTATCAAACGTGCACCAGATAATAGGGGCGAGGATAGTGAAAAAAAAATAATGCAAGCTAATCACATCTCTGGTTCGGTTAATGGAATTGCGTTTCGAGATGTCAATAGATGAGTTTTTTGCACCTAAAATATTCAAGAACCGAGCCAAACAAACTTCCTTTTGAAAACCTCACTGATCCACAGCCACAACTCACATGTCATGCATGTGTCTGTGTTCCATCTGATTTCGCATCTTCTTATCTCCCCCCCCCCCCCCCCCGACATAATCATTCCCCAACCTCTCAGAATGATTTGTATACACTTTTCGTTGGGTGCTGCTGTTTAGTTTAGTTCAGTTTATTTTAGTTTAGTTTAGTTTAGTTTAGTTTAGTTTAGTTTAGTTTAGTTCAGTTTAGTTTAGTTTAGTTTAGTTTAGTTTAGTTCAGTTTAGTTTAGTTTAGTTCAGTTTAGTTTAGTTTAGTTTAGTTAAGATGAGTTTAGTTTAGTCAATTAACGCAATCATCCTCCTAGGGCAGTGGGTGAGATATAATCATTATGATCTTCATCAGCAGAAGCATCACCACTGTCATCATCATAATGACCACCACAAACGCCACCACCTCCACCAACACCGCCACAATATCATCATCATCGTCATCGTTCATAATCATCTGTCATCCACGTCATTCTCGCTATCACTGTCATCATTACAACCACCATTACCAGTTTGCAGAGATTTCTTTGTTGTTGTTTTTTTTGTTTGGTTTTCCCTACCAACTCTTTTGTGCTTCTTTAAGCCTATTATACAAGGCACATATGTTGCGATATAAATCATATTTCTGATGATTATCCCTCTGCTGGGCAGCCGACCCCCCCCCCCCCCGAACCCCTTCATCTGCAAACAATAACAACATGTGTTTAATAGCGAATGCACGAATAAATCTTCAGCTCACGCGCGTTGATTCCGTTTTTCTTTTCTAACAGCGACTGCAAAAGCGTCCTTAATAGAGTGTCAGTCTGATGATTTTCCTCATCTGCATCTCACATGCTTTGTAAGGAATTTAGCGACGCCACGAAACTGGAGCTGATACAGTACTACGCAAACGATAAACAGACTAGGTTTTTCCCCCCTTTTAAAAAAGAAACTTTCCGTCTGGCTGTAGAAGGGTGGCATAATTATGTAAAATCTTTACTTTGAAAACTGGAGAGCAGAAACGAGAGGTTTAAAAGCATGGAAGGTGTGTCCTTCAACATGAAGTGCATATTCTATCTCCTCATGACCTGGCACGCCGTAAGTTCATCATCTTTATTTTAAACTTCTTTTTAAAACGCACTGATTTGTGATAACGTATTAATGTTTTATGTCCTTCAGCCAGGAATGTGACGAAAATCAGCATCTCCTGATCGTGTTTTTAACCTTTATAAATATATTTTAATAAAAGATAAATATATTAATAAATAAATAAATAGTTCTTAATTATATCCTGAATGGGTAATATCAATAACAACACAGACTATACTTATTGTTATGATGATGATTTATAATAATCATAATACTGTAATAACAGCACTAACAATAACAATAATAGTAAGAAGAAGAAGGAGAAGAAGAAGAAGAAGAAGAAGAGAAGAAGAGAAGAAGAGAAGAAGAGAAAAAGAGAAAAAGAGAAGAAAAACTACTACATAACGTCCTTAAGTTCAATACAATGTCCCTGGCGCGCTTCTGTAAAGCTTTGGAATAACCTCCGCCTCAGCCTTGCTATTTTCCACAATAAAGGCTTTGAAGCATTCAAGAAAGACTTTATACGGATACTTTACTCCTTAATTCGTCTTGCAAAATGCCAACACAACTGAGCTGTGGTAAAGATTCGAACCCCGCAATTGCGATCCAGTGTCCTTTGACTATAGACCTCTGTCCCCTCTTCATGAACTCCCTGAAGTACCATCCAAGAACGATGATTATTCTTCAGAAAAACCCCTAAGTTTCATTCCATTTCATTTAATTTTATTCATTATTTTTCCACTTTCGTTTTTTTTTCTCCATATTTACAAATATGATACATATTTACAAGTTGACAGACATATACATCAAATTGCAAATAACATGAAGTTCACGCAAAATAGCTTGCAAGAGAGCACAGGCCTATGGACTGAGTTAAGCAAATTTTAAATTTGAATTTAGAAACTATTTTCCCAAAATTTTCGTGAAGGAGGAGGGGGAATAATCCTTCCATCAAAAAAAAAAAAAAAAAAAAAAAAAAAAAAAAGATATCCCGAGGCATGCCCCATAATTTTACCCATCCTCCCAGAATAGCTTCTTTTCTCACTCCTTGCAGAAATTAAAGTGAGAGGATACTGTGGTATAATGATGAATTGACTCTCGATATGGGTCCTGGGTTTGTGCCTTTTGTTTGTTTGTTTGTTTGTTTTTTCACCGTGCAATATTTCTTTGACTATCCGAAGTCCTTTGGAAGCGCATAGAGACGTTAGATAGTAATGTTGATATGTGCTGTACAAGGATGGAATATTATTATTGTTATTACCACGGAGAATAATAATAATTAAATTCAGTGAATTACTGTTCATCAAGATTTTGCCAATTTCGCCCAATCTTCGAAGTTATCTTCGGGTATTATGGCATGTATTATCATTTTTGTTGTTATTGTTGTTATCATTACCATCTTCATTATTATTATCGTCATCATCATCATCATCATCATCATTACTATTACTGCTATCATTACAGTTTTTGTCATCAGTATCATCATCATTAGTTGTAGAACTAAGAAGTAGTTATAGTAGGAGTAGTAGTAGCAGCAGTAGTAGTCGTAGTATAGTCGTAGTCGTAGTCGTAGTAGTAGTAGTAGTAGTAGTAGCAGCAGTAGTAGTCGTAGTCGTAGTCGTAGTAGTAGTAGTAGTAGTAGTAGTCGTAGTAGTAGTAGTAGTAGTAGCAGTAGTAGTCGTAGTCGTAGTCGTAGTCGTAGTAGTAGTAGTAGTAGTAGTCGTAGTAGTAGTAGTAGTAGTAGTAGCAGTAGTAGTCGTAGTCGTAGTCGTAGTAGTAGTAGTAGTAGTAGTAGTACTAGTAGTAGAAGTAGGAGTAGTATGAGCATCATGCTGCTACTACTTCTGCAGTATTAGTTGTAGTAGCAGTAATAGTAGTATTAATAGTCGTAGTAGTTGGTAGTATTATACCATTAGTGTAGTCATAGTACGTAGTAGTAGACTCTTTAAAAATCCGGGTCAGATTGACCCGGAAAGGGGTCCGTTGGGGCCACACTGCGTTCCGGGTCAAAACATGACCCGGAATAGGGTCATGAAGACTTGTTTCTGGGTCACATTTGACCTTATTCCGGGTCATTTTTGACTCGGAACGGAATGTGGCTCCAACGGCCTCTTTTCCGGGTCAAGTCTGACTCGGAATTTTTAAGAGTGTAGGAGTAGTAGTAGTAGTAAGTAGCAGAATTAGTAGCAGTAGTTTATAGGCGTAGTAGCATCATTTATTGTATTATCATTATCACCACCATCATTCCCTGTGTGGTAAATCGCCTTTCAGTATCAAGTTCAAGTTCAAGTTCAGGTTTTATTTCCACTATAACACAAGACATAAAATATTTTTTTCTTCTTTTAAACAGAAATATCGTAAATTAACATACAACTTTTTTTTCTCTTATTTAACGTCAAAACAAATTAAATGTCTGCTTGACATAGTGTGTTAAAAGAAAAAAAAAGATATTGGAAAAGAGAAATCCACAAAAAGCAATGCTTGTAGTGACGTGGGTTCCTTAAGAAAGAAAAAGGAAAGTAAAGAAAAGAAAACAGAAGAATGTATGATACAGAGGTAGGTGAAACAGTAGTATATATTACAGTTGCAAATTCAGTCACACAGTGAGGACTCCTCCGGATGAACGATGCGTTACGCATTTGAGACAATTAAAGAAGAGAAAGGACAATAGGAAAAAAGAGAAATAAGACAAGATAACATAAGACAAGACAAGACGAAAGAGGGACAAGACAAGAAAAGACAAGACAAACAGGCAGACATTGCTCTGGGATAACGAGCTGGTTGTCATGCAGACAGCATGCAGACAGCTTGGTATTCATGGGGATGTACTGCTTTCACTGAATAATTGAATAATTCAGCTGCTAACGAAAATAACACCTTGTTTTTGTCGTAACAAATTATGAGCGAGCGTAGCAAGCGAAGAAAAAAATATGTACACAATTCACTAACTGATCTTATCATGTACACTCCCTGCAGAATTATTTCGAGGATAGTCGGACACGTCGCTGTAAAAATGTTATGATATCCAGGCACAGACTAGCTGTTGCTGGAATAAGAGTGATTGCTGATCGAAAACATCTTGTTTCGTTTCTGTTTTCTTTTTTTTTTAATACCGAGACCGGGTTATCGTGGTTATACTACTCCCTTCTCGTGATTTAGTACGGTAAAATGATATTTATAGGCATCTTCCGTTCTCACAGAGGGTATTGCGAATAGGTTTATGGTCACAGGCCTTTATCTCCTGAAAATTCATCTATTTTACAGGTCAACTTTGCCGCTCCGGAATCATTGCAGTGACATAGGCCTAACTAACAATTAATGAGTAGAAGAAGAGCATAAAGTTTGAACAGCGAGACAAGATGCAAAACCTATTTTCTTTCTTAAGAAGAGTAATATAACCGCTATTGGTTAAGATCATTAAAATTTGAGCGAGCGAAGCGAGCGAGCGCTCCCAGGTTTTTCCTTTATCTTTTTTTTTTCCTCGTCATCCTTTCTTTTTTCCTCTCTCTTTTTTGATATGCGGGTTTAATACAAGGACATCATATTAGAATCTATACGCGATTAAAATTGCACTTATGTCGTCAATTGGGGGGGGGGGGCTTGAGCGATTTTTAAAATATTTTTTATTTATTTATTTATTTATTTATTTTTTGGGGGGGGGCTTCAGCCCCCAAAGCCTCCCCGTAGAACTGCGCCTGACAGTTACAGAAGCTGATAACTGTTAATTCAAGCTAACTTCCCAGAATACCAACAATTTTCCTGCCATTTTACAAAAAGGACTGTAAAATGGTTAAAACGGCAAAACTTGTAATTTTACGAGCAAAAATCCCCTGTTATTTTGCAGTTATTTTTTACAGTGTGCTAAAGCACATTTTTAAGTTTTTAAAATTCAAAACATGCGGCATTTATCCAGGATCACTAGGCTTTCCTCTGGGCTCTGGTCATGTAATTGCAGAGTACTCTTACTTTTCACTTTTGCTTTGCTGTTTTTTTTTTTGTTTTTCAAGGGGGCACGACTCGCCTTCTTCATAACCATCATTCCCTGTGTGGTAAATCGCCTTTCAGTATCAAGTTCAAGTTCAAGTTCAGGTTTTATTTCCAATATAACACAAGACATAAAATATTTTTTTCTTCTTTTAAACAGAAATATCGTAAATTAACATACAACTTTTTTTTCTCTTATTTAACATCAAAACAAATTAAATGTCTGCTTGACATAGTGTGTTAAAAGAAAAAAAAAGATATTGGAAAAGAGAAATCCACAAAAAGCAATGCTTGTAGTGACGTGGGTTCCTTAAGAAAGAAAAAGGAAAGTAAAGAAAAGAAAACAGAAGAATGTATGATACAGAGGTAGGTGAAACAGCAGTATATATTACAGTTGCAAATTCAGTCACACAGTGAGGACTCCTCCGGATGAACGATGCGTTACGCATTTGAGACAATTAAAGAAGAGAAAGGACAATAGGAAAAAAGAGAAATAAGACAAGATAACATAAGACAAGACAAGACGAAAGAGGGACAAGACAAGAAAAGACAAGACAAACAGGCAGACATTGCTCTGGGATAACGAGCTGGTTGTCATGCAGACAGCATGCAGACAGCTTGGTATTCATGGGGATGTACTGCTTTCACTGAATAATTGAATAATTCAGCTGCTAACGAAAATAACACTCTTAAGAAGAGTAATATAACCGCTATTGGTTAAGATCATTAAAATTTGAGCGAGCGAAGCGAGCGAGCGCTCCCAGGTTTTTCCTTTATCTTTTTTTTTTCCTCGTCATCCTTTCTTTTTTCCTCTCTCTTTTTTGATATGCGGGTTTAATACAAGGACATCATATTAGAATCTATACGCGATTAAAATTGCACTTATGTCGTCAATTGGGGGGGGGGGGCTTGAGCGATTTTTAAAATATTTTTTATTTATTTATTTATTTTTTTTTTTTTTGGGGGGGGGGGGGCTTCAGCCCCCAAAGCCTCCCCGTAGAACTACGACTCGCCTTCTTCATAACCATCATTCCCTGTGTGGTAAATCGGCTTTCAGTATCAAGTTCAAGTTCAAGTTCAGGTTTTATTTCCAATATAACACAAGACATAAAATATTTTTTTCTTCTTTTAAACAGAAATATCGTAAATTAACATACAACTTTTTTTTCTCTTATTTAACATCAAAACAAATTAAATGTCTGCTTGACATAGTGTGTTAAAAGAAAAAAAAAGATATTGGAAAAGAGAAATCCACAAAAAGCAATGCTTGTAGTGACGTGGATTCCTTAAGAAAGAAAAAGTAACTGTTAATTCAAGCTAACTTCCCAGAATACCAACAATTTTCCTGCCATTTTACAAAAAGGACTGTAAAATGGTTAAAACGGCAAAACTTGTAATTTTACGAGCAAAAATCCCCTGTTATTTTGCAGTTATTTTTTACAGTGTGCTAAAGCACATTTCTAAGTTTTTAAAATTCAAAACATGCGGCATTTATCCAGGATCAGGCTTTACTCTGGGCTCTGGTCATGTAATTGCAGAGTACTCTTACTTTTCTCACTTTTGCTTTGCTGTTTTTTTTTTGTTTTGTTTTGTTTTGTTTTTCAAGGGGGCACGACTCGCCTTCTTCATAGCCGTGGGGATTTTTAGATGGTCAACAGTGTACACTGCTCAAAACGAGGGGCCGTATTCTGAAAATTGTTTTATCTCTAAAACTGTTGTATCTTCAAGTTCTGAATACTGTCTTAACTTTACTTTTGCTGTATATCTGCAAATAATGCTAATTTACATATGCGCTCTAGGATGATATCTCGAGGTAATAGGTATTCTGAAACTTTATGTATCCTTTGTTTAGCTTATCTTCCATGGTGATTACAACAAAAATTAGCAACAGCTAGAGGCTGTGTATCTCACAATGTCGGCAATTTTCCAGCTCAGTACACAGGGGCGTCGCTATACTTGTTTCAGTGTGTGTGTGTGGGGGGGGGGGGGGGTAGAAGCCACTGATTACCAACAAATATTGCCACCGATTACCGACGACCAACGTCTATAAATTCGACCGTATAAAGCCCATTAGGCATGTTCAATTGTGTGCCTCTATCACAATTTCCTTTGTCTTTCCTACATATTCCAGTCAATTTCAACCAGATTTGGTGACTTTTATAAATTATGAACGAGCGCAGCCGCTGCGAGCCAGGAAAAAAAAATATATACTCCTTTTCATTTTTGAAGTGATAATTCTTCATCAGAATACCTGATGGACCAACACGATATCTAAATTATATATTTTATATTTTGGTCACTTCGCTTGAAGAATTCATTCGCTTTCCCAAACCATCCTCTATCTAAATATTATACGAGCGAGAGGAGGGAGCGAGGAAAAATATAGACCTATATACTCCAGATCTTTTCATGGTAGAAGTGATGATTCTTCATCAAAATACACGATGGAACTATAAGATATATGATTTATACATTTACATTATTTTGGTCACCTTGCTTGCCGAATTCGTTTACTTTCCCCAACCATCTTGTATCTAAATATTATACAAGCGAGCGCAGTGAGCGAGGAAAAATGTATAAACTCCTTTTAATGGTAGAAGTGATAATTCTTCATCCAAATACACGATGGGCTTATAAGATATCTAAATTATATATTTGGTCAAGTCTCTTGCCTTATTTGCTTTCAAAGACCATCCTGTATCTAAATATCATACGAGCGAGCGCAGCGAGCGAGGAAAAATAATATATACTCTTTTTCATTGTAGAAGTGATAATTCTTCATCAAAATACATGATCGGCCTAAAGATATCTCAATTATATTTGGTCACCTCACTTGCCAAATGTGTTTGCTTTCCAAAAGACATCCTAAATCTAGATATAGGATGATTTGTCACCAAAATATAAAATGATTATACAATGTATATCTTCCTGTAGAATTCGCAGATATTAGTTGGACACCTTGCTGCTAGAATAAGAGTGCCCGAAACCTAATTTTTTTCTACATGTTTTATGAGCGAGCGCAGCGAGCGAGAGAGAGAGAAAAAATTTTGTTGTATACTCAGAACAGGTTGATATTGTTGCTCCATTCTCATGATTTGAGAATGTACAATAATGTATAGATATCTCTTCCGTTCCAATGGTGGGAATAGGCTATTGGTCACAGGCCGTTATATCTCCTGAAAATTCATCTCTTTTGGGTCAACTTCCCGCTCGATTCCTTGCACATAACATTCTATGAAGAACAGTATAACATTAAAGCTAGAGATACAAGATGCAAACCAAATTCCTTTCATAAGTGCAGCAACTGTTAATATAACCGGCATTATTAGCTAAGATACTTAAAAATCGAGCAAAGCGAATGAGCTCGTCCATGTTTTTCTCTCTTTTCTTTCCATCCTCTTTCTCTTTCCTTCCAAGTTCCTTTCCTTCACCTTCAAACTGATTGATGTTCACTTTAAGGAGGACTAGAATGATGAAGGATCGAGCAAGATTGCCCGACACAGTACAGCTGGGACATGCAGCATCACCTGACCTAGCCCCTTTTATCGACGGCCCTGGAGTCTGTGTGGATATCAAGGCGAAACATTAATTTTGGCGAGCGAAGCGCCTCGGTATTCTGATTCGCTCCACTCGCCAGGATCTGCCCCAATATCGGCCACGGATTCCAACAGCGCCAGGGCCGTCGACAAGAGGCTACGCTTGACCCGATACGGTCCCCGGGGGGGGGGGGGCACTCAGTATATAATGCGTGGTGGGTATGTGCCGCGGAGAAGACCCCCATTTTTACACTCAAATTTCCATTCCAAAGCATAGCATTTTTATCTTATTGAGAAAAAGAACAAAGAAAGCCGTTCCAAAGCATAGCATTTTCTTCTTATCGAGAAAAAAGAAGAAAGAAATCCGTTCCAAAGCTTCGCATGTTTTTCGTCACACCGTTCCGGTGTGATAGTCGATGTGTTCCGGGTTCCGCAGGAACGAAACGGCTAGTCGATTCGTTCCCCGGAACCAAACGACTAGCTGATTCGTTCCTGCGGAACCAGACGTCTGATACTACTTTTGGCTGATACGTTACGAAAGCCGCCGTTTGGTTCCGACATTAGCCAAGAGTTTCGGGGTACATTTCAGAGGCCACCAAACGTTATTAGAGGGAGAGGGGAGCTGACACCCAAACAGGTGAAATCCAGATCCTGCAGATAGGGCCCTAGCGGGGGTTCAGGGGCGGAACCCCCCTCCCCATCCCCGAACCCTCGGTTTTTTTCTGATTTTGAAAGTCTATTTCTAAATTTACAATTTTTATAATTTTTTAAAACTAATGAAGTTTTATTTTTTTGGCCGAATGTGTGGGGGAGGGCCGCCAGCCCCCCCCCCCCCTTCCGCTTCCGCTGCCCCTGAATTTTGATTATTAATATTATCAAGAGTATTATTACACATTGTCTGTCAGACGGTCTCTCACGTCTTTGTAAATGCAGTTTACATTGAATAGGTTTAAATAACAGTCATTAAAAGTTCTGATCTATATGTTCCAGATATTCTGATAGTGTCTGCAAAGGAGTTAACAAAATGTTTATATTTCTATTTTGAGAAGTCTTATTCTCAATACATTATCCTAAAGCATATGCACTGTGAAAAAATGGCAAATGCTTTGCCTAGCGTTGGGCTTATAGACCAATTTCACAACGCAAGAGGGCAGCAGACTGTTCGACACAGTTCGACATACTGGGGTGGGCGCTCCAACTTTTATAGTACACAAGTCAATAGCGCGTTATGTACATTCGTTGGATTTTTGTCTATTTTGACCAGTATATGCAGATTTATTTTAATATTTGCAATGAGAAATTATCAGGGAAGTTCAGGTCGCAGCTGTGCGGTGTTCAAATGCCACAAGGATTAGAGAAAGTTTAAAAATTGGAAGCTAACTGAGTGCGAAATTCACTCGCTTTTGACTCATGAAGCCTGTTTGTGTGAGAAGCCGTACTCCCTACACAGGTTTCCGTAAGCAATGTGAAGGAATTCGTCGCCAGTGGGTAAAAACATGAACAGCAGGGACTTTTAAGTCAAGAAACATTATCATTATGTACTTTGGCGTAAAATTTAATGAGTGAAAACTTGACTTTGTAAACAGGGTAAGATTTAGGGCTCCCGTTTACTACGGCTTCTATGCTGCAATCGAACTTTTACTGACAAAACTAAGTTGAAAAACCATCGAAATTACAAAAATACATCATACCTTCATCCGTCAGATATGACCATTGTCTTACCTCATCTACCCATGTATCCATGCTTTATTTTATTGATCTAGAATAAAGTAAATGGAACAATATCGGGGCATATCTCATATCTTACATTCATTTTGTACACAAAGCCAATTGCGGTCAGCGCGCTTGCCCACAGCAGCAATGGCGTCGCCGATAGAGGGCCAAATACATAAACCGGTCGTGAAATTGGTCTATAGTCAACCCAACGAATTGTTAGGCAGAGTTTTGCTCAAGATTATGCATTACCCAACATATTGGCTTTTGCCTTTGAGTAGCTTAAAATGCTCTCTATATTGCTCGGTTGTTGGTCAGATCTTTTTACCCAACTTTTTTTTTTTTACCAACGTCAACTTACCCATTTTTTGGTCGCATTGTGGTTGCAAAATGATATCCAGCGTCAAAGAAAATACTAGTATACCCTCTAATAAAATTCTCCCTGAAAAACAGTGGCGTAATTATTCAAAATAATTTGAGGGGGCAGAACATGACATATGAAGCACATTTCTGAAAAGTTGCCAGCTAGCGAAGAGAGCAATCCAAAAATCGACTTGTTTAATGAAAATGTTATTTCGTCATGCAAAGATCAGGACATAATATCCGGGAGGTAATTTAATTTGCTCCCCTTTCCCTTTTTTTTATTCATTTATTTATTATTTTTTTTGGAGGGGGGGGGGGCTATTGCCCCCAAGCCCGATTAACAGTATGCCGGTGCTGAAAAGATAATAGCACCTAACATACTTTTTTTCTTGTGTATAACAATTAATGTCTATGCTATATCAATGTTGAATTCTCGATGAGCAGATGTGGTGATTTCTAATGAATTACATGTAACTTTTAAGCAAACAATTATATTTGACTGCACACTTTTACAGTAGCATACTCCAAGTGACACTTAGATGTTTTCTCTTTTTTTTTCAAATTAGGACAAAATATCATTTGAAAAAATCTTTGAAAATACAACAACACCCTTAACAACATAAGGCTCATGCTGTTTGTCATGATCCCTTCCTATCTGAGAGCCCAAATGATAATCGTGTGTTTGTTGTTGTTGTTGTTGTTATAGTTGATTGTTTTGATTTGTTCAGTTTTTAGAAATTGCATTGAAAAGTTTGTGCCTACTAGCGGAAGGGCGGAAAACACAAGTTCAAATCATTAATGCAAACTAAGCAACATTAATCCCGGGCATTAATCTGCAAAATATACTTCGCGTACTCAGATGAACCTCAAAAGAAAATAACGGAATTACCTAAAGGGATTAATTACATCTTATCAACTTATCGGCAAACAAGTACGATTGCAGTAAAGTGGAAACTAATTTTCCATTTTATCTTGCAAATGTCACATAATACATGCACCTTTCAACTACTGCCACATAGATACATTATACGAAATTATGCCACTTATCGTTTTCTTCATAATGCAGTAATAAATATAAATCAGAAGTTAAACTAATGGACATGGTTTCGAATATAACCCCTGCAATATACCCACAGGTTATTACAATTCCTTGACATATTATTATCCCTATTTACCCTATCTAACTTAACCCCCCCCCCATGAATATTAGAAAATTTAACTTTCAAAGAAGTTTTGGGCTTACTTATTTCATGCAACTGCACAATACTTTCGAAATTGTCCATAGTCTCTGCGCAGAAAGTCATGAGAAAAAAAAAACCCAAAAAACTCTGGAAATGTCCTTTGTGTGACACTTTTTACCGTAATTCACAATAATTAATTTTTGTCTTTCTTAATAAATGACGATCTTTCAGCCCTTCGATCTAAGTAACGCACTGATCTGTACATAAAGATATTTTTTTTTAAAGTATTAAAAAAACTCAAAATCCTTGTATTCTGTCCTAATAATTTCATCATCTCATCTCATTTCAGTCCACATCATCATCATCATCCTTTTCCCACACTCTGCCTGTATTTCAGTCTGATATACTAATCTCCTCCCCTGCTGCGTCACTCAGATGGCAGCGAGCACCAGACATGTTATGTAACTGGTAGTCTGGAATGTAGATGTGAGTTGTTGTGATGGAATAAACTTACTAGCAGTTTGATTCTACATCAATGCAGTCATGAACAGTGGCGTAGCTAGGATTTCATTAGGGGGCGGTAGTAAGCACGCGAAGCGTGCGAATCACCTAGGGGGAGGGTGCAGGGAGGGGGGACTTAAGGAAGCTCCGACGTTGCTTTGTCGTTGTTCCTTGTCTGCTCCCGCTTTTCTTACATTCTCTTACCTTTTTCTCATCTCGCTCACGCTTTTTCTTTCTTGTTTTTTTTTCCCTTTTTTATTTCTTTCTTTCTGGCGTTTTGGCGGGGGGAGGGGGTCCGCCCCCATCGCCCCCTGGCTACGTGCCTGGTCATGAGTCTTGTTATCTGTCACAACAGAACACAAAACCTTGATTGATCTCTGAAGTCACCCCTAAAAGAGTTTTATTCTTATTCACTCTAAATGCACTCCTTCTCAAATTCACCCGTAACAGAGTGAATGCGTTTACTCTTTTTTGATGAGGGAAAGAATCGAGAGAATTGTACTTTGACACTTATAACATTTAGGGAGTCATTGGGCCCCTTTGCAGAAAAAGCCATCATTGCTCGAAAAAAATCATGGATACTACTAGAATCCATGAAAAAATGTAGGCTGTTATTTTAGCAAACACAGAAAATATTACGGTGTGAAAAAGATTAAAAACTCGTTTAAGTGTAAATGGACCCCTGAAAAGAAAGGATCCCTTTCCCCTTCCTTTTTAGTAAAAAACACAAAAACAAAAACAAAAAACAAAGAGGAAGGCGAAAAAAAAATCAGGGTTTGATATTTCAAAAGCAAAGAATATATATTATACATTTAACCATAAAAACTCCTTCCAGGTCAGCCCGAAAAGCATGGAGGCTTCGTTTATAATCAACCCTTCAGCTGCCTTAAAAGTAGGGAAATTCAAGTTGGTGAATTTAGAATGAACAAGTGATCAAAAAAAAAAAAAAAAAAAAGGGGGGGGGTGGGGGAATGGTGAGAGAATTCGGAACCGAATCGGATGACCAGCCTCCGATACATTCATGCATTAATTAATATATAGACACATAAAACAAACTGAAATAAGATTATGAAGAAGGATTCTAGAATTACCAATATAACAGCTGACGCGGAAGCTAATTTGATACATCAAAAATGGGAATGAATGAATAAGAGAATAACTTTATAGACAGAATAGAGTTATCGGAATACAAATCCCCATTCCTCGCCGAGCGCCCCCCCCCCCCTCCTCCACAAGCATACGCCTTGGCATCCATAACATCACACAACTGACCTTAATCCCTGTCCCCCCCCCCCCCCCCCCTCCTTATGAACAGGAATCAGTGTATTTCTACCATATCTATTTCTACGTGTATACCAAATTCTGAAACAGGCAACGTGTGGCTGATTTGGAGGAGTTTGATTGGCTCCAAAATGTGACCAGAAGAGTACACTTTTCTTTAGGGGTGTTACCATGACGTGATACGTTAGTACAATAGAGATTCGGATCGCCTTCACAGCTAAATCCTTCGTCGGATGGTCGAAAGGAACAAATCGCCTGGTCGGAACCAATCGCCTATGACGATCGCTTTTAGTCGACCAAAGCGGATCTAATCGGCGGGTAAATATTCAGCCGATTGGTTCCGGAGGATCCAATCGACTGCCCGGAACAAATCGACTATGACACCGGCCGCATTGATCCGCTACAATGAGCTGCATTTTTTGTGAAAAGCGGCCCGCAGAGCGCTGTCCGACCATCGCCTCTGCGTGAGCGCACCCGGCGGCCGTGCCGCCCGGCTAGCTGCATGCACGTATTCCCGTTCCATAGGGATACATACGCACTCACACGCAGGCGAACCGTTCCAAAGACCCCCGTTTTCACAAACATTTGTAGTTCCGAAGACCCTCCTTTTCACAATAAGCCCGTTCCAAAGCCCCCGTTTTTTGTCTCGCCCGCGGCACATACCTACCACTTTGGGGTCGAGTACCCCCCCCCCCCCGGGTACGGTCCACCATTTCCCTGCATTACTCCACGTTCGACCCACAACAAGCACAACCTCAACGTCGAACCTGTCTTTCCTTCTCCGAGACTTTTCTTCTCTTTACCTTGAGGCCTGTTATCGTTTTTTTCTTTTCCCCCTTCCTTCACTTTCTTCTATTTCTTTTTCTTTTTAAAATCTTTTTCTTTTTCTTCCTTCTCTTCATTTTCCTTTCTTTGTTTTCTTTCCTCCTCTCTCCTCTTCCTTTTCTCTTTCTTCATACTCTTCCTTTTCCTTTCTTTTTTTTTTTCTTTTCATTCCCCCCCCCCCTCCTTTTCTCATTTTTCCGGACGTCAGCGCAGGTGGGGTCCGCCCACTTGACCGAAGGCTCGCGAGGCCGAAGGCCCGCGAGACCGACTTTTTTGTATCCTATAATTTTCCTTCATTAGGTGCCGCGGTCGAGTGGTTTAAGGCGCCTCGTTGCAGCGGCGTAACAGGTGCCTGTTATCAGAGGGGGGGGGGGGGGCAGAGCCAAATATTTCCCGGTAACTCCGACTAGAATTAGTGGCGTAGGTAGGATTTCAGTTTAGGGGTCGGTAGTGAGCACGGGAAGCGCGCTCCTTAGAGGGGGGGGGGGGGGGCAGGGAGGGGGGAGTGTCCCCCCGCGAGAAGCGTGGAAGCTCCGACGTTCCTTTGAGTCGTTCCTTGTCTGCTCCCGTTCATCTTAATACGTCCTCTGCCTGTTATCGGGGGAGGGGGGAGGGGGGCAAGACAAAATTTTCCCGGTAACTAAGTCCAGAATCAGTGGCTTTGCTGGGATTTCATTTTAGGGGCGGTGGTGAGCACGCGAAGTGTGCGAAACACTTTACTGAGCGCGCGAAATGCGCTCCCCATAAGGGGGAGTTTTCCCCCTCCCGAGCGAAGCACGGAAGCTCCGACGTTTTCTTCGAATTGTTACTTGTCTGCTCCTGCTCTTCTTACGTTCTCTGCCTGTTATCAGGGGGGGGGGGGGAGGGGCAGTGCCAAAAAATCGAAGCGCGGAAGCTCCGATGTTTCTTTGAATTGTTTCTTGTCTGCTCCCGCTCTTCTTACGTTCTCTGCATCTTATCGGGGGGGGGGGGTGGGCAGAGCCAAAAATTCGTAGCGCGGAAGCTCCGATGTTTCTTTCTTTCTTTCTTCTTTGTCACCGCGCAGGTTTACCGACGATATCCTGAGTAGAGGGGGGGGGGGTCCCCCGCCCCCACAGCGACGGCCCTGTCAGTGCAATTTGATCTACGGCAACAATTAGATTTAAAAAAGTGTTTAATAATACAATTGTGACGGAAGAGACATCACATGGGTGGTCCTTACAGGGATAAGAATGTTCAGAATACCAACTTACAACAATTTTAGGGAGGTATTTGTAAGATAAGACAAATGTTAATGGAAAAGTTAGGACAATTTGCGCGTAGCGCGTAAAATTATATGTAAATTAAGGTAATAATTATGAATAATCATCAACCCTTTAGTGGCTTTTTAGCATAATCACGCATGCAGCATGTAGTGTCCATTCATTGCCTTCGCCCGTTTCTGTTTTCTTTTCTTTCTTCCCCCTTTTAAAGGTATAGCTTTTGGTTATTCTGAAATTTAAGTATTACACAAATAATGTTATACCACCCCCTTTCCCGCCGTCAATAGCACATTACCTCTTTTTTTTGTCTTTGATTGATGTTTTTTTTTAAATTTCTGTTTTTATTGAAAACAAAACTCAATATCATAACATATTTACAATAACATCATATCAATACAATAGATGGAAATATGCAAAACGTACTTTGTCTGCTCTAGATGGGGTGGTGAGACCCTTATTCTATTCCAAATAAAATTGGTGAGATAAAATACCTTTAAATATTTCCAAATCGGTAATCTGAGAACCATTTTATCTAGAGTTTATATTAGGGAGCTTTAGATACGCGACGCAGCTCAGACAACGCGGAAACTTGCTGAGTTGACTTAAGGTGCTTTCACACATGATGCGACATGTCCAACTGTGGCGCCACACTGTTTCGTCTTCACACATGGTGGGACTTTGTGTCACCATATGCTAATGAACGCGCATTAACACGTCAACTCTCAATAAGATCAAGAGAGCATAATTATTGTCAAAACTTGCGCACGTTTGCGCAAGCAGTCTCATGGCAGGAGATTGGTCCTACTCGCTCGCGAGTAGGACCAGGGTCCGACTGCATGGCAACATTTCTAAGCATAAGTCTGTGAATGCGTCTGTCATTTTAATGTAAATGAATATCGTCACCTTCAGCTTGTATATATTGTTTAATTATTCATATAAGATATTTTTTTCATTTTTATCATTTTTATCACAGGTTGGCAGTTCAACGTATATGGGTAAGACACGAGTTCTGGTATTTCTAGGCATATTTTTTGTACCCATTCTTTTTTTAAGACAGTATTATACTGTCTTATAATAATTATGCCCAGGGGCGTAGACAGCGGGGGGGGGGGGGGGGGTGAGGGGTATGCATCCCCCCACCTCACAAGGTGGGGGGGGGATGACATGTACAATCATCCCCCCCCCCAGGTTTTAGGGAAGGATGTTTGCAATTAAACTGAATTAACATGTTTAGACATGATAGGAACAGCAATGATAATAATAATTATTATCATTATAACAACAATAATAACAATAGTAATTATAATAATTAGTAATGTATTATTATTATTATTAGTAGTAGTAGTATTATTATTATTATTATTATGCCTATGATAATAATAATAATAGTTATCATAATCATCATCCTTAATGTGACTGAAATGACGATTACTATCATAACTATATCGATCGTTATTCTGATTTATGTAGTTATTTATATTACTGTTTGGGTAACTTCGGCGCTGTCACAGTTTTTCTGAAGTGGTGTAACAACAAAATTTTTTAAAAAGATAAATAGCGTGATGCAAATATGCAATAATGTGTGTCAGTCCATATTCTATATTCGTTTGTCACGGTGCGTATATCTTCTATTTATGTCTGCATCATTGGTGTAAATCCCGGGGGGATGGGGGATATATTCCCCACTTTTTTGAGAGGGGGGATGGCGTGTACAAATATCCCCCCTTCACTTTTTAAGGAAGAAATGATATTTGAATTAATCGTTAATAATTTTTAAAATAATTTGCCATAAACAACCATCATAATTTTATGTTAGAATTTCTATTTGAAAATGTGACTTAAAACCAGAAAAGCGCTTATTTTTGGCTCGCTCGCTTCGCTCGCTCATCATACTTTAGAATTTTTGTTTGAAAATGCGATAGAAAACCAGAAGAGTGGTTATTTTTGGCTCACTCGCTTCGCTCGCTCATCATATAATAGAATTTCTATTTGAAAATGCGCTTGAAAACCAGAAAAATGGTAATTTTTGGCTCCCTCGCTCGCAAGATAAAAATTAAAATGTGTGTAAGGGGGTCTGTGCCCTGTGCAGGCGTGTGCGGGTGCGTGTGTGTGTGTATCTGTATACGAAATTGATCCTCGATTTCTCGTGAACGGCAAATCATCCCCCCCCCCCCAGGTGTAAGAACCTGTCTACGCCACTGATTATGCCTAATTGAGAAAGATAAAGAAATAATAGTTGGATGGAGGTGGGAGCCATTGTTGATGATGATGATGATGATGATGATAAAGGGTTAGAATGATTGAGTTGATGTTGGTGTCATGGCGATATAGTCCTAACCATCCTGACCATGATGATACTCGAGCAAGAAAGGGAATTGCAGGGGAAATCTACTAACCGAATCAACACTTATTTTATTGAACCATATCAGACACAGTTGGCAAGTAGAAAGTAGTTATTATGATCCATCTCACTCATCTCCGATTCCTCATTTACATAGATGCCTCATCAACCTCACCTGTCAACGTCACTGTGCGGCTAATGAACGGAATGAACATCCAGCGGCATGAGGGCCGCATTGAACTCTACGAGAACGGACTTTGGCGCACGTTATGTCCTCGGTCAGCGTCCGGAACTATCGGTATCGCCACTGTCGTCTGCCGAACTCTCAATTACACTGGGGCTCTAGCATTTTATCGTTCTTCAAGTGACTTTTTTGGTGAAGGCGACTACTATTCGGCTGTAGAGACCTTGAATTGCAGTGGACATGAGCGCAACCTCATGCAATGTAACCATAACAAGCGTGACGCAGCTGCCAACGAGACAGGCCCTTGTGGACAAAGAGGTACTCTCGGCGTAACCTGCACGCTTGGTGAGTGCATTCAGTTGTAACTTGTTTAACTTATTAGACAGATTAACAGACCTACATCTACTGGCCTGCATGCATTTCATTGGTATAATATTAGTTTTATAGAGAAAATGATATCAGTCAGCCTTCTCATACAGAGTTCTTAAGTTATGAAGTTTTAAAGTTTTGGTGAAAGCTTTGCTCCCAGTCCATCTTCCGTCTGGGGGGGGGGGGGGGGGCAGGGCCGGAGTACTTGATAGCAAATGTCGATTTACTGAGCAGTGCACTTATTTGATCTTTACAAGCACTCCCTTACCACTTTTTAAAGCATTTTCTCTGCCCTGAGAGGTAGATTTATGTTATACATTCAACTTCTGTTTTATTTGATCGAACAATACAGTGCTAATTAAAGTATTATATTTATTGTATCTATACAGTCAAATTGACATTATAATGAACTAATTGATTGCATGCGCAGTTGCTCATCAGAAGGAGAAGAAGAAGAGGAGGAGGAGGAGAAGGAGAAGAAGACGAAGAAGGAGGAGAAGAAGATGAAGAAGATGAAGAAGGAGGAGAAGAAGACGATCGAGAAGAAGAATAAAATGAGGATAAAAGAAGAAGATCGAGGGGAGAAGATGAAAATGAGATGGAGGATTAAGAAGAAAAAAGTAGAAAAATAGAAGAAAAGTAAGAAGAAGGAAAAGATGAAGGAGGATTTGGATCGAGGAGGAGAAGAAGAAACAGTCCTTGATAAAGCAGTAATATTGATATATATCAAATGAAACTCCACAAATTTGTATATGTTCAGATATATGTGACCATATAGGCCTACATATCATGGTTCATAGATTTTCATGATCAAATGAATTTGCATCATAAAAAGATATTCAAAAGGTAATTTTGCTGGTCCATGCAGCTCTCCATGTTCTCTTAAAATCCTGATATAACAATATTTCCAATATAACAAAGTAATTTTCTTGTTCTAGTACATACCCTAATTGTTATGAGTTTCCATTGTACTTTGGTAACAATCATGGAGGCCATTGCATAAATTGTGTTTACAGCAATTTTTACCCAAATTTATATTGCTGTATATCCATGTTATTGTTAAAGGGGGTACGCAATGCTGAAACAATATTAGTTCATTTAAAAGAGCATGATTTTATTAGCAGAAAATCATCTGCCTAAATTTTTTTTTAAAGTCATGTTGCCAAGGAAACCCCCAAATGTGGTAAGATTTCAGGATATTTTTGACCCCTCAGCTGTGACCCGATTTCAACTGGGTACCCACAATGACGTCAAAGTGGGTACCTTGTCGCGCAATTCTAGCAAAATGCGCGCAAGGTATAATACATATTGATCAGTCTAGCGCGCAGCACAACTGTAATACGCGAAGCTGGGTACCCACTTTTACGTCATACCTCATACTCAAATTTTTTGGTCAACTCTTGTCTTTTCATGAGAAAATTAGCCAAAATGCATTGATTTCGATTGAAAATCATCAAATTTGAATGTTATTCTTCTTAGATTCTCGATCACATATCAAAAAAAAATTTACCATTGTGTAATCACTTTAAGTGTGTACTCTGTGTGATTCTACAATCGGGGGGGGGGGGGGGGTGGGAAATAGGCATTTTAAAGCAAATGTTTTTCTACTTCATCTGTCATGAAAAATTAACAAATTTACTCTAATTCATTCATTTGACTATAAGAACTTAATTTTAGTATACATGTAGTTCTTATAGAAACCAAACAGTGTGATACCTGGTAGCAGCAGTGGAATTTGAACTCTGTTTTTGCTTCAGAGGCAGATTCTTATTGGGAAGGGGGGGGGGGAGGAGAGGGGGCATACAAGTCTGAAGGTGCTTGGTACGTGCTGGAGGCATTATTTTCTGTTTGTCCCACTGTTTCATTAACGTGATATCTCGGGAACCATTTGTATAAACTTCAAAACTTGGTCCTAGTATGTATCACCATAGGTAGACAATCTGATTAGATTTTGGGTTAAGTAGGTTTAAGGTCAAAGTTCACAGTTAAATATATGAAATTTCAGGTATTAGTCTTGTAAATGCAATCTTCAGAACAGTTTGAGGTATGAACTTCAAAATTGGTGCTAGTATGCACATCATAGGAAGATGATCTGATTAAATTTGGGGTATGTAGTTCCAAGGTCAAAGGTCATAGGGTCAGAAATGTATCTGAACTTATTTGCAAATATTGTGTTTCCATGATAAAACTTGACATATGTGGCAGAGATTTTAGTCAAAGATGAGTGGAATGTATTGTTCAGTGAAAGAGGTAATGGTAACTAGTATTTAGCTGCTGTCTAGATGTGCAAATCGAAAATTGCGTGGGAAGCAGAGGCATAGTTTTCGACCGCGCAGGGCTCGAATTGCTGGGAGGAGGGGGGGGGGTTTCTGTAGTTCTCAGACACACAAAGAAAAAAAAACTTTTCTTTGTGCTCATCTTCTTTAATGAACATAGGTGGCACATTTTCTGTTGATTGAATTTAAAGGTTAGGTGCAGTTAAAGGTATTAAGCAGTAGTGGGAAAGGTGGTGCTTTGAATATTTAACTACTTTGTTAGGTGGAATGAAAATTACAACATGGACTGATGTAGAATGACTAATTTCGAACATAGTTGAAGTTTTTTTGAAAAAATTTTGTTTAGAAATGGCTAAAATATCAACGGAAGATATGCCGAGTTCTTGCAATGCGGGCCCGCGTCGAAAATTCACACACGTGTAAACAGTGTGTGCGAACCGCTATGTGTCGTTGAGCCGAGAGCATCGGGGTGGGTGGTCTGTAGTGAGGGTATAAGGTAACGGTTGATATACGATCATTTGAATTATTTTACTGAAAATCATGGGAAATCGTGAATAGAATACTAGATTATATCTCACTCCTGTATCTTTTTATGCAAGCCGAACAATATGAGACTATATCTGAGCAGTTTCATGCCAACTTTCATTTTGCTGCCACTACTGTTTATTACCTTTAAGCTAGGCCCTAAAAACTATAGACCCTATGTAAGATTTCTGTGCTTTTAGCTGGTCAGTAGCAGGATACAGGTGAAACTGAGATGCTTAATTCCAAGTTTTATTTTCCTTTTGAAGTTTAAAATTGAACAAATGAGAGATGAAAATTTTTTTCGATCTCTGGTCAGAGACGTACAATCACACAGTACCAGCACATGTGTAAAAGCATTGAGAGTTCTGTTTATGTGACTAGTGTAACAAAGTGCTGTAATCACTGCATGTGCTAGGAGTGATCTGGGTGCAGGAGTCATATCATAGCATTATTATTATTATTAGTATTACTATTATTTGTTTGGCCTCACCTGTGCCTGGGAGGCGAAAAGTGAATTTAACTGAATCAATGTAACCTGCATGTCTCTCCTCCCAATATAACTGATTAGGGGTATGCAGATAGACCACTACACCAGGGATTCCCCCTACTCTTATATGAATAGTGCAGTGAATTTGTAACATGCGGATGTGATGACTTTCCTCTATATAAAGAGGGCCTCCATTTAACGTCCTATCCGAAGGACAGAGTGTTTTCCACTGTACATAGCCTGCGTCTATGAAATGGAGGAGGGGCACGTTAACACACAACGCAGGCTTCAGTCATCTGCCCGGGGTGGACTCAAACCCACGATCTTCGACAGGCAGATGCTTTACCATCTGAGCCAACTCGCTCCCGCAGCCTGAGCGTAGGGCTGAGTGTAGAGAACATTTCAGATATTTGCACTAATACTCATCAGAAATCATGGATGGAATATCATATGATCTCATTGTGTCAAACATGTATCCTTTTTAATGTGGACAATCTGAGCCTATGTTATTTAATCAGTTTCATGCCAATTTTCTTACATGAGCTTTATACTGTATGCCAGACAGAGTTGTGCATTAGAGGGATATGTGTGTACACAGACTTTTCCACAATATGTATTCATTTGTTATGTCTAATGGCATGACCATGGATGATGTCTTGCGGATATTAATTTTCCAGTTAGCCAGATTTTCAAAGATACAATCTATTTCTTATTTTTAGAACCTACATATTGATGTATTTTTTCAAACTTTTACACAAATTTACAGAAATGATCACTTCTCAGCATCCATCCAAGCATTTGGAGGGTTAATTCCTTGTTGAAATTTTATCTTTTTTTCCAGATTTTGATTCGCCTTTAGATATGCGCCTTCATGATGGGAATAATGATTCAGAAGGCATACCTGAAGTCAAGATTAATGACCTGTGGGTGAGCTTTCAAGCAAAGGACATCACATTTGTACGTTGGGTCTGCCAGAGTCTTGGTCACAGTGATGTCCACAGTGTCTCCACCATCTCTGTCACTAATCTCTTTCAGCTAGAGGAGGCAAGATTCACCTTTGACAGAATTAATTGCACATATCCAGCAAAGAGCATGGATTGTAATGACTGTTCTTATGTCGATTACGAATCTCATGACTGTCAGGATCAGGTTCTTCGCCAAGGTCACTGCACATTTGAGGATGATGCTCCCACTAGTTCTCTGCAGTATGCATATGGATGCCAGTTGCCAGGTAATAGTTTTTAATGCTCTGCCCACCAAAGCTGGTGATGCTGCCAATATTTTTTTCTCATTTGCTGTCCATTCATCCATTATCGATTTATATTTTCATTAACAGGATATCTCAAAAATTTGAGTTGTGAACTTGAAACTTGGTAAGTATTAGTACATATCACAATAGGAAGGCAATAGGCTTTCAGCTATGTAGGTCAAAGATTAGTTCCCAGAGGTCATAGTCAATTTCTGAAATTTCTTGTTATAGCCTTAACACAATATCTGAAAAATTTGAGCTACAAATTTCAACTTTGGTGCTAGGATGCATGTGGATTTCTCTTTTCCACTATTAATTTCCTTTTCTTAATACATTGTGTCAATCAGACATCTACATTGTGTGAAGCAGACATCTATTTAGTCTTGATGTTAGAAAAAGAGAAAAAAATAATGTATGTTAATTTATGATAATTTTGTAAAAAAAGAAGATATTGCATGTCTCATGTTATGTTGGAAATAAAACCTGAACTTGAACCATAGGAAGATGACCTGATAAGAACAAAGGTCAGGTAGAGGTCATATGCATGAAAGTAAAGACTTAATTTGTTATCACAATATTTGAACTATTTATCTACTTATCCATGAAGAGACTAACCCCCTGTTCAGACACAAAACTTTTATACCGAAACTCGATAAAGGAACGTATAGAATTGTCATCGTATAGCCTGCGGACCGTTTACACACACATCCTGACCTCTCAGAAGAAGCATTGTATAGATGGACATTTTTCTACTGCATATGTTGCCATGGCAAGGTTATGTCTCCTTCGACCATGTTCACGTTAAGCCCCACCCAGTTATACCGTTCTATGGTCACCATACATGTACGTTCAGACACACGGGCCGTGATTCTTTATTGAGTTCTAGTTCATAACGATGCTCAGACCCTAGTTTCACTATATGACGTTTCTTTATAATAATGTTTCGTTAGTGTTCAGACACACTAATCCATCGTATAGGCCGTTTTGGTGTAGCTATACCATTTGGTATAGCCATACAACAAATTTTTTGGGGAAAGTGATCAGACTTTAGTTGTCAGGTCATAGGTCAGATGTCACGTGATAAGCAGTTATAGGTTTTTTTTGTTCTGGTTATCACAATGATTCAAGAACAGTTTGAGTCATGAAGTTAACTAAGTATACATGTAGGTGGAGGCATATCGTAGATGTAGTCAATTTCATCTTGTTTTATTTTTATGCTTCTACCCAAGGTGGTGCCAGAGGCATTAAGTATTGGGGTTGTCTGTCTCCCTTTTACTTTTGCATCTCAAGAACCATTTCTGTTGTGAATTTCCGACTAGAGAAACCCCCAAATTCTCTCACAACCAATCCTCTGTCAACTTAACTGGCTTCCAGTCAGGGCCAGGATATGTTGCAAGACATTTCTGCTCACCTTCAAATGGGTTAATGATTGTGCTCCTTTTTTAACTATCAGCCAGCCATCAAAATAATTCTTCTTTTCCTTGCAAGGCATGGTGTTGAATTGTCTAACTCCGAAGATGCTGGCCACACTTGGTGACAGAGCATTTTTATCTGCTGCTCCCAATCTGTGGAATCAACAAACCATCATGTTTGTATTAACTACTACTGCTGCTGCTGCTGCTGCTGCTGCTGCACTGCTGCTACTTCACTTCTACTACGGCTGCTATTTATTAGTAGTAGTAATAGTAGTAAGAGTACTTTAAAAAAAAACATCTGAAAACTCACCATGTAAATAATTTCATTGTAAAGATTGTTTAAACATGCTATGGAAATGCACTATAAAGATATTATCATATTATTATTGTAGTAGTAGCTGTAGTATTTCTTCTGGCAGCAGTGTTCCTACATTGGAAGTTTAGGTCCTTCTTGCTATTTGCATTCTCTAGCTCTTGTAAACTCAACGTGGAGTGTTTCCTTCTGTAGAACTGTGTCACAATCGAATGATTCAACCTGTAAGCAGCTTTAGTTGACTCCTAGCACAAGCACTGAACTGGAAGGCACTGTCGACTCTTGGCCCATGTAACAGCACAACAAATAAAGAGTATTAAAAAGACTTGACTGGTAACCAGTTTGATTCCTGGCACCTCATGTATGGCCTTTATTATAATTACCCTACTTGTGATAAAAAAAACTTTAATAGTAATCCAAGGGTATCATTTTTAGGAATTTATCCCATTGAAACCAAAGTAAACTTTCTTTCAAACCAACAGATGTGTATCTCTCTGAGGGACTGGATCTCAACCTGCGGAGTACCTCAAGTCAAGGGTTTGTAATCATAAAGTTGCCAGGAGGTCCAGCTCGTCCTGTATGCAGCATGCCTGATGATGGTGAGTTTCCCCACAACTTCGGCAGTCCTGTATGCCTCAAACTGGGATTTGATGGAGCCATTGAGCTGTCGTTGAAGGAGTATGTTGGTGAACCAGCAGAGGATTTCTTTACGCGAGCAGATTGTCCCGGAGACTCTTTTGAATCCTGCCTTTTATCGAAGGATGTGCCAGATTCAGTTTGTCCTTTAAAGCGTCTTGTCTACTTGAAGTGTATGCAAGGTAAAAGTAACTATGTATGATAATTTTTGCTTCTCATACGTAGTTTCCCTTGAGGTATCTTATCTTTATGTCATTGCGTGAAAGAACGTGTCCGGAACATAAAAAGGAAAATTATTGAAAATCAAATTTTTCAAACAATGATTGTCAATTTCAAGGGTGGCATGTAACTGTTAGAACTTGTATATTGATATATGATCTTCTTGTGGCATGATCTGTGCTAAATTTCTATTCCAGTATGTCAAAGTAGACATTTTAATATTTGCATTTTTGTATTTTGCGTTCCATACGTGTTCTTTCGCAAAACGACATAAAGATAAAATGTCTTATATCGATTCAGTGTAAACAGAAAATTTGCCCTGTGTTCTTGAAAGCAGCCATTTTTTCTCATGTTTAAGCCATACCTAAGTATATCTAGATTGTCCTTTTATTTGTTGTGTACAAATTAAATTCTCTTCATCTCATATAATCCGCCAAGAGCAAGATAAGAATATAAAAGCTCCTACTTGTTTTCATTTCATGACCAAATCATTGTTGTTGAAAACTTATATAATCAAGCCACGTTTGAAGAAGTTGTATTGATTTGTGATACAAAAAATAATTTTAGTCAATCTTTCCTTTGGTAGCAAAGTATAGCTTTAGTATCTATAAAAGTAATATTTGCCATTAAAAAGAAGGATATAGGGTTCCATACCCATATACAGTATGGAACCCTATATCTTTTTTTTTATAGATATGAACCCCTCTTTACTTTTGTAATTGAAAAATGAAGCTTTAGAAGAACGACACAAGTTTTTTTAAACTGAGTATTAAAAGGCCAAATCGGCTCTGACCAGTAGATGATCGTAATACTGCTATGATGACAAGTCACTGTGATTCGCAATCAGTTTCACTTTTTCTTATTTGAGAAGGCTTGCAATAGCCCAGAATTGTTATTTCAGTATTCCTATAACTATGAAGCTTCATATCAAGTGTCATACAAATTTTTTCAATATCAGATAGCAGACTGATCTTATCGTGTGCTGTAGGCTTAGGGAGCTTATCAGAAGTCACGTCCCTCAGTATTTATCAGCTGAGTATTGCCTGGTTATTCACAGAGGCTTTGCCATTGCCCCATTCATTTGTCTACCCAGAAATGGAAGGATTAGAAGGGAAATGATGCTGAGCGGGAATCCCGCTCTAAGCAGCAGTCAGATTGGGCTCAGACTTATGATAATAGTCCGGCAGCCAAACCCGGATTTTAGGCCTAAGGTTGCATTTGAATGTTATAGTTTTTTTGTCTCGCCCACCGGAGGTGAAGGCGAGACTAAGGGATCCAAATGGCGTCCGTCCGTCGTCCGTCCGTCCGTCCGTCCGTCACAAACGTTATGAAAGATAACTTGGCAACCGTGACTCACTTTTCAACCAAACTTGGGTTGTAGTTGCACTAAGGGGACCTGCATGTTATGGTCCAGTCAGAGGTCACATGGTAAGGTCAAAGGTCATTTCAGGTCAAACGTTAAAGTTTACGTGCAAGACTCTCTTATGACACAAAACTCTGCAACCGTGACTCACTTTTCAACCAAACTTGGGTTGTAGATGCACTAAGGGGACCTGCATGTTATGGTCCAGTCAGAGGTCACATGGTAAGGTCAAAGGTCATTTCAGGTCAAACGTTAAAGTTTACGTGCAAGACTCTCTTATGACACAAAACTCTGCAACCGTGACTCACTTTTCAACCAAACTTGGGTTGTAGATGCACTAAGGGGACCTGCATGTTATGCTCTAGTCAGAGGTCACATGGTAAGGTCAAAGGTCATTTTAGGTCAAACGTTAAAATTTACGTGCAAGACTCTCTTATGACACAAAACTCTGCAACTGTGTGACACTGTTCAATCAAACTTGGGTTGTAGATGCACTAAGGGGACCTGCATCTTATTGTCCAGTCAGAGGTCACATGGTAAGGTCAAAGGTCATTTCAGGTCAAATGTTAAAGTTGACGTGCAAGACTCTCTTATCACACATAACTTTGCAACCGTGACTCACTTTTCAACCAAACTTGGGTTGTAGATGCACTAAGGGGACCTGCATGTTATGGTCCAGTCAGAGGTCACATGGTAAGGTCAAAGGTCATTTCAGGTCAAACGTTGAAGTTTACGTGCAAGACTCTCTTATGACTCAAAACTCTGCAACCGTGTGACACTTATCTATCAAACTTGGGTTGTCGATGCACTAAGGGGACCTGCATGTTATGGTCCAGTCATAGGTCACATGGTAAGGTCAAAGGTCATTTCAGGTCAAACATTAAAGTTTACGTGCAAGACTCTCTTATGACACAAAACTCTGCAACCATGTGACACTTATCTATCAAACTTGGGTTGTAGATGCACTAAGGGGACCTGCATGTTATGGTCCAGTCAGAGGTCACATGGTCAGGTCAAAGGTCATTACAGGTCAAACGTTGAACGGTTAAAGTTTACGTGCAAGACTCTCTTATGACACAAAACTTTGTCTTCAACAAATTTTGGTCTTTTGTTTCTCTCCCACAAACTCAATTTACATGCATACCATATTACAATTATTATGTTCAGCATTCAAATCTGGTGTTCTCATCAATTTCAGGCATGCTTTTTACTAATTATTAACAAAATGCTGCCTTTAACCTCTATCTAATTAGTCAATTTACCCCTGACAGGTTATCCGCGTCTATCTTGCGGGTGCCAGGCAACATTTTGCACTTGAAAGAATATTAAAACTATACATAAATACTCAGTGCAAAGTGGCTGAGGGATCAGTTTTCTGTTCTCTTCAATTTTATGCATGCTTTTTTTTTTTTCCTGTGGCAGTATTCAATATACCATAAAAGATTTTACTCACTAACCCTTCTTCTTAACAAAACATAACTGTTCTCGTATTTCTTTTCTCTAAATTATAAGCTCATTATCACACTACATCATCTGCAGCCCTCAGCTACACTACAACCACAAACACTTTTCAACTCCACACATGTAAAATATCAATCATACAATGTTACTCATATCAGAGGGATGAGAGTAGAAGCAGGGAAAGTACATGCACGTGAAAATGCAGTACCATTTCATAAAAAACCCTTCTCATATTTTATCAAATGTTATTCCATCCCAGTTATTTCACAATGAGCTTTCGATACAGTTCTGTTGTGTGCCATCACAGATCGCGATATTTCTAGTTATTTTCACAAGTGGGCGAGACACAACATCGCAAACGCCTTGTTTTTAATTGATATCGACTGTTCAGACCTTCTATTTTAACAATCCACATGCTGGAGCTCTGTCAGCATTGAGCAATTTGAGATATACGCGAAAATCCAAAATGGCCGCTGGCGGCCATCTTGGATTTTGAGTTTACTTGCTTTAAACATCCCTAGAATGTTCAAAATTGGGAATTAAGGGCTTTTCGGGATGGAGAATCCAAATCTGAGGTTAGTTTGAGGATGTGACTATGTTTCGATGTCTTGATTTAAAATGGCAGCTAATTTTTAAGATGGCGCCCCCAGCAGTCTATTTGTACATGTACATATATGCAATATTGCATTGAAAATCAAGTAGAAAATAGACTGAACATGATTGATTTTCTTTCTACAAGGATGATATTTAGAAACAAAAAACAACAAGCATAAATGTGACAGGGGAAGGGGAGGGGGATAGACTTCTTCCCAAGCACACACACCCACACCCACACACACACTTTACACTATGGAGGAAAAGCATATGATGTTCACCTTTTTGTAGCTGACAAAAACTATATGTGTACTCAAATCTCTTTATCAGGAATTTGAGGCTCAGAAATTAGTTATGAAATTCATTTATTAAGCATTCAGTTACTGCAATACTAATTACAGAAGAAACATACTTTCAAAAATGATATTTCTTGATCTTTTCAAGGCCAAAACATCATTTTCCTGACTGATTTGAGTATCTCCTATTATATCTACGGTATTATCATTGCCTATCGTGGACTGAAAATTCTGCAAATCTCGGCTGAGCCGAATAACTAGTACTTTTCAAGAGACCAATTCCTGAAATCGTGTGTTAAGCACCACTTTATTGTTGGCTAAAGTTAATTGATTCATATTTCAGCCATCATAAGAGACAGGTCAATGTTCAAATGATTGTTTGCATATTAGATAATAACATGCATTTTAAGTGCATGCCTGTTTACCAGTTACGGAAAAAGTACACTTTTTATATTTTATGATATTTTCAAAGTCAAATGATAATTTTCCTTACAAATTTAGATATTGATGCTCATGGATTTTGATTTGGGTTCGGGGGGGGGGGGGGGGGGGGGGGGAGACTGATGCCAAATATCCTCAGGCGGTGAGGAAAGCGACTGGGAAAGGGTAAGGGATTAAAAAGTGAAGGATTGATTAAGGAAAGGAGCACGTACAGAGATCAGAGCGTCACTAAATTTTGTGAATGGAGGGTATAATACCTATATTTGCTCACAGGTCTACTGCATTCTTAGTCTATTCTACCATTCATCCTATTAGCCAAACTAAAATAGCCTTCAAATGATATCGAAGGGGTACATCCCCATTACTTGAATGGAATGTTTAGGGACCTGTAAGCTTTCTAGTTTAGTTGACACTTTTTAAAAGCATGAACCACCGCATTTTTATTTTGTGGATGAGCGAGTAATAAATAAATGGGTTTTTTTTTTTTTTTTATTTCCAATTTTTGAACATTCTTGGGATGTTTAAAGTAGGTAAACAGAAAATCCAAGATGGCCGCCAGCGGCCATTTTGGATTTTCGCGTATATCTCAAATTGCTCAATGCTGACAGAGCTCCAGCATGTGGATTGTTGGAATAGAAGGTCTGAACAGTCCATATCAATTAAAAAAAAAACTATAACATTCCAATGCAACCTTACCCCCCATGGCTACCGGACTATAAGAAGCCTGTTAATTTCTTCTACACATGTGTACAGATCCTGTACAGAATACGACTGATGAGAACGACTCCTCCATGAATAACTCTACAACCACTGTAAATGGCAACCTCTGTTCATCAGACAAATCAAAGTGTGAAGCGGGTACTGATCCAAGCACCTCAGAGACCTCAGGTAGGATTTTTTTTTTTTAATTTGTGATGTGTTAAAGAGAAACTTTGATTGAGTCTGTAGAGAAGAATGATGAGAATTTCTTCTCAGCTTTTTTCAGGTGACTGGTACACTTTGACTGAAACTTTTCCAGACTTTTAATCTACTGTATAAATTCTTTCTTGATTCATCTTTATATCTTCTCTATTTGTCTCTTTCAGTCATGATACTTTTCATCTTCTCCATTCCTCATACACTCTAAGTGTCTCTAATCATGTTGATCTCTGTTCAGATCCTGTGCAGAATACAACTGATGCGAACGGCTCGTCCATGAATGACACTGCAACCAGTGTGAATGGCAACCTCTGTTCATCAGACAAATCGCAGTGTGAAGCAGTCACTGACTCAAGCACTTTAGAGACCTCAGGTTTGTTTATTTGTTGCTTGTGATGTTTGAAAGAGAAATTTCAATTATTTTGTTCTATAGAGAAAAATGATAAACGTTTCTCCTATCGATTCTTAAGATTTCCTCACAGCATTGTTCATGTGACTGATAAACTTCGATTAAAGCTTTTTTAGACTTTTAATCTACTGTATTTTATAGTTCTTTCTTGATTCATCTTTACACTTTTCATATTCTCCATTCGTCTCTTTCAGTCATGATACTTTTCGTCCTCTCCATTCCTCTTACACTCTTAAGTGTCTCTATCCTGTTAATCTCCTCCATACAGATCCTGTGCAGAATACAACTGATGAGAATGACTCGTCCATGAATGACACTACAACCAGTGTGAATGGCAACCTCTGTTCATCAGACAAAGAACAGTGTGAAGCAGGTACTGATCCAAGCTCTTCGGAGACCTCAGGTTTGATTATTTGTTGTTTGTGATGTTTGAAAGAGAAATTTTAATTAAGTCTGTAGAACAGAATGATGAAAAATTCTCGTAAAGAATCTTAAGATTTCCTCACAGCATTGTTTACATTACTGGTACACTTCGATTAAAGCTTTTGTAGACTTTCAATCTACTACATGTATATTAAGTTCTTTCTTGATTCATCTTTATATCTTCTCTATTTGTCTCTTTCAGTCATGATACTTTTCATCTTCTCCATTCCTCATACACTCTAAGTGTCTCTAATCATGTTGATCTCTGTTCAGATCCTGTGCAGAATACAACTGATGCGAACGGCTCGTCCATGAATGACACTCACACTACAACCACTGTGAATGACAACCTCTGTTCATCAGACAAATCGCAGTGTGAAGCAGTCACTGACTCAAGCACTTTAGAGACCTCAGGTTTGATTATTTGTTGCTTGTGATGTTTGAAAGAGAAATTTCAATTATTTTGTTCTATAGAGAAAAATGATAAACATTTCTCCTATCGATTCTTAAGATTTCCTCACAGCATTGTTCATGTGACTGACTGTATTTTATAGTTCTTTCTTGATTCATCTTTACACTTTTCATATTCTCCATTCGTCTCTTTCAGTCGTGATACTTTTCGTCCTCTCCATTCCTCTTACACTCTAAGTGTCTCTATCCTGTTAATCTCCTCCATACAGATCCTGTGCAGAATACAACTGATGAGATCGACTCGTCCATGAATGACACTCACACTACAGCCAGTGTGAATGACAACCTCTGTTCATCAGACAAATCGCAGTGTGAAGCAGTCACTGACTCAAGCACTTTAGAGACCTCAGGTTTGATTATTTGTTGCTTGTGATGTTTGAAAGAGAAATTTCAATTATTTTGTTCTATAGAGAAAAATGATAAACGTTTCTCCTATCGATTCTTAAGATTTCCTCACAGCATTGTTCATGTGACTGATAACTTCGATTAAAGCTTTTTTAGACTTTTAATCTACTGTATTTTATAGTTCTTTCTTGATTCATCTTTACACTTTTCATATTCTCCAGTCGTCTTTTTCAGTCGTGATACTTTTCGTCCTCTCCATTCCTCTTACACTCTAAGTGTCTCTATCCTGTTAATCTCCTCCATACAGATCCTGTGCAGAATACAACTGATGAGAATGACTCGTCCATGAATGACACTCACACTACAGCCAGTGTGAATGACAACCTCTGTTCATCAGACAAATCACAGTGTGAAGTGGGTACTGATCCAAGCACCTCAGAGACCTCAGGTAGGATTATTTTTTAGTGTTATGTTCAAAAGGGAAACTTTTAAGTTATAAAAAAAGAAAGATAGATATTTGTCACTTCAGTTCTCAAGATTTCTTCTCAGCACTTTTCTCTTCCATGCTTTTTTTCCAACATCAATAAATCTAGAAACTTTTCCAGTGCTCACAGAACTTTGTTGATAGGTAAACAATGGTCTATTTCGTGGTAATGAAATGTTTTTTTCATGGTAACTTCCTTATTAGCAAAATGTGAGTGTAATGTATTTGTTAGCCTATAACGAAAAATCTTGTCTGGAACCCAAGCAGTAAAGACTGCATTCTTGACATCTCTTTTTGGCAGCACTGCAAACATGTATGCAGAGACGCCAAGGTCAAAGACCAGTAATTCGTGAGGTTTTAGGCAGGCAATGCATGAGATCGCCAGGCGTGTGTATAATATATATGGGGATAGGCTGTTATTTAGTTGTGAAAAAGAGATTTGGGGGGATGAGCAAGAGCCCCAAATGCGGGAGTCTCATGCCTAATGCGTGTGACTTGACATGTCTGTGTATGATTTATGTTATATTTGAAGGCATGATTTTTGGTGAATCACCTTGGATTCTATAGCTTCTTGTTTACTTGTAGCTTTATGCCTGAAAATAATTCTGAATTTCCAGTACTGCAAAGCATCTTCTCCCTGTCTATTTCACTAATCACTGTTCATGGACTTTGACCTCATTCATTACATCACTCTTACTTTTATTTATTCTTATTGTGAAATTCATCATGATTTTTACAAACCAGCAAACCCCCGCACATGCGCAGAAACATATGTTGGAGAAAATGTTTTTACGAACCGTTGAATCGTGTTGAATGTCCAGGGCTTCCTTATTCTGTATTTTTACACATGGTAATATACACCATTAAAAATAAAAGTTTTAATCTTTCTTTTAATGTATATATCGATACATGAAATTATGCAAAGAAAGCAAAGTCAGTTTAATATTTAAACATACAAATATAAAAAAGTCAGATATTTAAGATCACCTAAATCTATAAATGCTTTTTCCTCCAATTCACGTTTCTGCTCACCATGCACGGATTCACAGGTTCGTAAAAACGTTGAATCAATGTCAACTACACAACTATAAACCAAATGGTATGACTGTTAGGGTGCATTCAGCTTTATTCTTCCAAACTACACTGAGATAACAAACTTCAGATATCAGATGCTGGAGTTGTGTTAACCCACTACCTGTGGAAAACTGGTTTCTCCTGTACTAATCTAAGGGAATGATACAATTCAGTAGTCAACAGGTTAATATCAATAAGCAAAGTATGTGTAATTTGTGTGTACTGGTTATATACTGTACTTGAACTTGAATGTGCCTTGCATTTACCTGTCAGATATGTAATTTTGGTATTATGTTTTTAAAGCACAGATCTGTATAACTATTACATGTACATCATTTTTTTTTAAACATGTAACATAACTTATTGTACAGATATCTAATGAAGGAGGCAAAACTAAGGCATTGAGAACTGAAATTTTCATCACAATAATCCTTTTTTGTGGGATTGTACGCCCTGCAATTGAACTCTTCTTTGGATGAGTGTGCTGTAGCAGCATTTTTAAAAGCCTGATGCTAGCTGATAAACATAAAAAAGTGTGGCAATTACTTTTAAAGGAGAATGCAACCCAGGCATCAGTGTGCTATTCATGAATAAAGATGACCGAGAAGAGTAAACAGTGAAAGTTTGAGCAAAATCGGACAATCTGTTCAAGAGTTATGAATTTTGAAAGTTTCAGTAAATCCCTATTATGGGGACCCTTGAGTTGGCAACTTTGCCAGCATCTATGATGTCAAAGTGGACAACTCTTGATTTTGTACATAATTTTTCAAAAAAATTAATTTATACGAAATTTCAAGTCAGGAATCCACATAATTCTTCCCAAAATGCTTGCAGAATTGATATAGCCATGTCATACTCAAACAATAAATCAGTAGAAGTTTTGTTTTCCCTGAAAATAAATATTTTGGGTACAAAATGAATGGAGAGTTGTCCACAATGACATCACAGATGCTGGCAAAGTTGCCAATTCAAGGATCCGATAATCAGGATTTACTTAAACTTTCAAAGTTCATAACTCTTGAACAGATTGTCTGATTTTCCTCAAACTTTCTCTGTTTACTCTTCTTGTTCTTCTTCATTCACTGGAAGCACACTGATGTCTGGGTTGCATTCTCCTTTAAACATTTGCTCTGTTTGTTAGGGATTCCATGCCATTATATTAATCAAATTATAATTTATAAGCTTTTGATATAACTTATGTAAAGAGATATTATGAGATCAAAATTACTCTCAATTAGGCTAGTGAGGTAGACTGGGCATTTGCGAAATCAAACAGTCCTTTGATTCCATAAACGGCCAAATTGTGAGGTCTTTCTTTATCCTTTAGTTTCTTCAAAATCCTGAACTGTTACCCCGTAGATGTAGACTGCCTATAACTTTTTTTTTTTTTTTGGGGGGGGGGGGGTTACTTGACTTACTTCACATGTGCTAACAGTACACAAATTATTTTTCTTGTGATTGCTACACTTTAAATGTATAAAGTACCTGTACAAAAATGAACTTTCCATCAAATTGAAACTTTGTGTAATGGTACATTATGTCTTGGTCAGTATTGAAGTTAGGAACAATTAGTGTGAATAATTAATAATAATAATAATAATAATCGGTTTTTATATAGCGCAAATTACAATTAAGTCTCTAAGCGCTATGGAAAAGAAGAAAAGCAAGAAGTGAGCATAGAAGAAATGAAATAGTATGTGATACAGAACATAGCAGCATGCAAAATAAGAGGAAAATTACAAATACATGACATTATATGAGGCTAAGATATTATGTTGCGAAAAGATACGATTTTAACCAGGACTTAAACTGATCAAGAGACGAGCATTCGTTGACATCACTTGGGAGTTTATTCCATAGTGAAATGATTTGATGAATGTCTTTCTCCCAATTTTCAAACTTTTGAATTCCTATTCATTGATTTATTCTACACATTTTAATAAGAAGAATTATGTTTTGAAAAGAAGGCAATACGTACTTGTACTGTGGCATTATACATAAGTGGCAAAATAATTCTTGCTTTATTGTAGTTATATCTTTCTTGCCTGCACTGAGTTATTACCTACATGTATCTATACTTGTACATGCAAAACAGTTGGAATAATGGTGACAAATCCCAAGTTTGATCTATAATGTCAAGTACATGTATGTGTAAAATAGATCTACCTGAATCTACAGCCATTGGTGTGAAATCATACATTCAAATCCAATTGTAAATTACAGTGAAAAGTACTAATAATTTCAATATGAAATACTAATATGTTCTGTCAAAGAACTACAGTGCAAGTAATGAGACCCACCTGGGTGATTTTAGAACAACGAAACAGGCATGACATGTAAATTTAGCGTTAGATTTTTTGACAGACACAGGCAATGGAAACGGCTATCTCATAGGGTGTATATGGAGATGTCAAATCTCCAGGTGTTTCCCTTCGCAGGACCTTTCGGTTCTGGTACACTTCCTGACACGCTGATGTTTCATGGACACCTGGTAGATGGGTATTCCGGAAGTTGGCTAGTCTGCTGAAGTGGCAGTTCTGGCATTTGCAGTAGGCCTGTGAAATAGTGGTTGGGTACCTGTCAGGGTCTTCATCACTGTATGTTGACCAAGGGCAGAGACTAAGATCCTGAACCTGAGACAGTCCTGACTGCATGGTTGGCCTGCACTGCCCCTGCATGAGCCGCTTCTCACTGATAGTCTCCTGGAGGACATCGAGCAGGAACTGCCGCTCGCTGTAGCTCTGAACTGTGGGTGGTGCATTTTTGGTTGTGGACCAAAATACCCTCCTGGAAAGAGCGGTATCAGAAGCAGTTGAGTGGACAACTGGCAGAGACTCAGTTGCTGTTATTGCAACAAGGACTAGCAGATAGTGAATGACATTCTGAGAATCCTGTTGATGACAAAGTGAACAGTAGAAATATAAAAAAAAATTAAATGCATGAAAATTATTATAAACAATACCTTACAACATTTAATAGCATAGCAAGGTATTTTTCATTGAAGCTTTAGCATTCATACTCACCATAATTGTAACTACGAGCACATGAGATTTAGTGTTGTTGGCAGATTAAGTGTTGTTGTATACCTCACAGTTTTGGACTGATATTTTCCTTGGCACTGTTAAACTAAGATGCAGAAATTTTGGATGAAATACAAATTCAAATTCTCTACCTCTCTTGGTTCTCTGTGAGAGGGAATGGTTGCCAGTATATATAACATTCTGATATCCAAATTTAGATATCCTTAAGAACTTGGGTTTTTTGGAGCACAATTAACACCTTTCTTATTATTACTTATTTTCCCTTCCTCCTGACATATCTCTTTCCTATTTTCCCCAGTTAGTACATTACCCCTGCTAATTTTCCATGAATTAAAATAAAATTCATTTTGATGATGTGCTCTTACATCCTGGAGATCCTGATGTCACATCCCAAACTTAGTCCTAGATGAGTAACAGTGTATTTCTAACCCAAAACTGGAATGATAGAAGAAAGCAAATGCAGACATATTATGACCAATTTAAACCAGGAAAAAAAATTTCTCTTAAGTACAAGAAAAGAGATGCATATTCCATTTGCAGTATAGTTTCTTGGGGGGACAGGAGGGGGAAGATCCACACTGCGTAATTCTGTCTTTCTTTATTGTGCTCTCATAACATTGTTTGAGCTCATGGTATGCATATGGGAGTTGATGTCACATATCTAATTCATTTCCTTTCCTGAATGGACGGTAGCAGCTAGTTTCAAATTTACCAGTGCGGTCATAAAGTTAAAAGCAAATGAGGTTGTCTTATTTGAGATTAGATAAGGCATTCTGTGAAACTAACAATAGGCACATATTTGGAAGGTAAATATGTATTCTTTATAGTGGTGGCATAAAATTTAAAGGAGATGGAAATTTGAAGGAGAGTATCATACTTGCAAGGTAGAAATGTGACTTAACAAAAGCAGCTGTGGAAGGGAGCATGTGGGAGGGTGCCATATTCCATGTTCCCTAATATTCCTTTGCTTTAACTCTCTTTTCCCTTTCTCTGTCTTTTGAAGTATTGTAGATGTTGTTCGGTCAGGGACATGCATTGCCATGACCCCCAAGTAAAAGGCGTAAAAAAGCAGTTGCAATGGAGATAAACATATCTGATTTCCTTACTTTCTCACAGATTGCACTTCTGGTCTGTTACGAAAGTTAATACAAAACATAGCTACAGCAAACTTAAAAACATCTATTTGTCAACCTCCCTCCCCCCTTCGGAAATGGGTAGAATAAGGCCATCCTTTAAAGCAAGTTCTGTGAGCAGAAGCATGCTTGCTGTCTTTATGACATACCTACAGAATGTATTGACTTTAGTTTGCGGTGAATTATCTACCTGAACTTCTCGCTTTTCTTCAAAGTCATGCAGTCCTTTTCATTGTGAAATGTATTTGACGAAATTGCGAACCTTTATTGCCGTCAAATTAGGGATATTGGGGGTATTAAGAGAGGAAGATAAAATACGTGTAGTTGCGGATATGTTGAGTTTTTGTTTCGAAATAGCTGACTCGAGAAACTGAAATTTTTGCTTCTTATTTCTAGGGAATCGCTTAGAATGGGAATCAACAAGTCATAATGATTTTTATGCATCATTTTTATTTTGATATCCATATTGTACATATCCTAGGGTGGCATACTATATAATGGTCTCAATAATCTAATGAAAATGAGTGACTTTCAGGTCAATGTCGCATCAGCGGGGCATCAAAAATGTTGTTCTGATGATGTCTCTGAAGCAAAGTGTTGATGAAGTTAAACTTTGATGCAGTCATAGTATACAAATGTAGCAAGCTGTGAGAAAAGTATAGTGTGGAAATAATTTTCAGAGCAGGGACTATTTATTAGATGAAGTATTTATTGCCAGTCCCTCTAAAAGAGATATGATTTCTACCATACTTTCAAAGTTAATGCTTGGTATATTTATTTTGTATCTCTCTAATTTAAAAAAAAGGAAAAACAAAGAAAACCAAGTAGATAGTTAGCCAGCTGATCTGGGCCCTAGGCACCAAGTTTATGAGTTGTATATGACTCATTCAGTGGATTATCTGCATGTTTGAATTGAACCAAACTGTAGTGAGCATGCGCAGTGCTGCCCAGAACAAAAAAATGATAAAAACTGTTCGGAGCTTTTGGGGAGATTTGATATTTCTAGTGAAATTATTTTTGACCCTTGGACAATCATGTTTTCAGAATACTCATGAATATTTGTATGAGGGATATAATCCTAAAGAGTCATGATGAAAGCTATGAATATCACTGATGTCACATCAGTGTTGTGTCGATAGTGCATCACAACTTTTTGAAGTTATTTTATGGTGGTGGATCATTATTGTTGTTGTTTTTCATACCGTTATAACATTGCAGAATTGGAAGAAATCTGTTAGAGTTCTATGGAAAGTGGATCAGAGGATGGTATAGTTTCTGTAGTAGTGCATTTATTTAAACTATAAAAGGTTTCTGTCTGGTTAATGTATATGAAATTTTGTAATCTACTGACAGGGTATATCATTCATGAATGGAGTTATTACCTCTGCTTCACTTTTCCCCTTTCACGGTGCTTTCAAATTCTCTGTGTATGCTTCTCATGTGTTATTCTGTTTTAGCTCTTGTATCTCAGATGTTTGAACTACCGGGGAGCGTTTCATGAATAATAATGATAATAATACAACATTCTTGTATTGTGCCATTTAGTCATTCTGAGGCACATGAATAGCTTAGAACAAAAAGAAAGAAGAAAGGATAGCTGATATCTATTATAAGCTACTGAAATCCTTGCATCTGATTGGACGAGAGGACATTTGTCAGTGAAAATCACTGACCAGACACTTCATGAAATGCTCCCCAATGTATAGCAAAGCTCATGTTCTGTAAAGATGTGCTTTGTAAAAAAACAACAACAGACAAACATGCAAATTTCCATTCTCAGTTTTAGAGAAAAGAAGAAATGAATTGATTGGAATATTCCCTTCCAGATAATGACACAGACCCAACTCCGATTATCCGTCTTGCGGGTGGCGATCCAGCCTTGTCTCTTGATGGATGGATAGAGATCTATACAGAGGGTACTTGGAGGCCGGTCTGTAGTGTCAGTAATTCTCTTGAGAGGGTTGCATGCTTAACACTTGGTTATGAACTTCTGAGGAAGGTGAACAACATTTACTTTGACCAAGAAACTAAGGCAAAACGTTCTGGGCTCAAAGTCATCTGCCCTGCTGACGCTACTCACATTTCAAACTGCTCCTGGATTTCTACCAATTGCATCTCAACTGTAGGTGTTACATGTGTAACAGGTGAGAACATATACTCTTCTTGATTGCTTGATTGATTTGATTTATTTTCATTACACTCTTTTACAGATTCATTTTCCGATGCAAGTTTACTTTAAAGCCTCACCACAATTTAATAAACATAAAATATGTGACCCTCCACCACAAAACGACCAATAAGTCTCAATGGGACTTTCCACATAAAGAGCTGAAATAGCCAAAATGGTGTTGGATAGTTGATTTTTGGTTTTTGGTATATTTTGGAAGTGTAACTATCTATGTACCATCTGGCGAATTTTCAGAGTTAGAAGTGAAGTGAAAATATGTTTTTTCTTAGTTTGGAAATGACTCCTTTTTTCGGTCACAACCAGAAAAGGTTCGCAATTCCGCCGTGACATTGAAGCTTTAAAACAACTGCATGTAACTAAAAAACTATGCAATGTAAGAAGTTCAAACTCACAGGAAGTTGAAATCAAAATCTGGACAAAAGATTTGCGAAGTTTCATTTAAATCTGATAATCCCTTCATACCGGTTGCTAGGGAGTTTGAGTCACCCTCCTCTGCCATCGGACAATAGGACACGGCTCAGCGGTTCTGAATTGTCCCATTTCTTTAAAGCCAGGTTTTCTCCATCATTCTGTTTATTAGCTTGTCTGACTTTCTGACATTCTTAGTGGAATTTGAAAGGGTTTAACTTAGCATTATCCATACAGGCCAAGCTATATACCATTTTAAAGCTTAGAATTTGGGCTTTCAGATTTTGTCAGAATTTAAAAAAATCAAAATTTCTGACTTATTGGTCATGTTGTGGTTGAGGGTCACATATGATCAACCCCTTCATTACAGTAAGCTGGTAGTCCCTATACTGTGTCTGTTGGAATTGTAGGATTCAGTAGTCAATGGGTTTAATATCTCTAATGAAATGATAATTGTAGGTTGTTTGCATTGTTTGCAATCAATATTCTCTTCTTTCTTTTTGTCTCGCCCACCGGAGGTGAAGGCGAGACTAAGGGATCCAAATGTCGTCCGTCCGTCGTCCGTCCGTCGTCCGTCCGTCGTCCGTCCGTCGTCCGTCCGTCGTCCGTCCGTCCGTCCGTCCGTCCGTCACAAACGTTATGAAAGATAACTTGGCAACCGTGACTCACTTTTCAACCAAACTTGGGTTGTAGATGCACTAAGGGGACCTGCATGTTATGGTCCAGTCAGAGGTCACATGGTAAGGTCAAAGGTCATTTCAGGTCAAACGTTAAAGTTTACGTGCAAGACTCTCTTATGACACAAAACTCTGCAACCGTGACTCACTTTTCAACCAAACTTGGGTTGTAGATGCCCTAAGCGGACCTGCATGTTATGCTCTAGTCAGAGGTCACATGGTAAGGTCAAAGGTCATTTCAGGTCAAACGTTAAAGTTTACGTGCAAGACTCTCTTATGACACAAAACTCTGCAACCGTGACTCACTTTTCAACCAAACTTGGGTTGTAGATGCCCTTAGCGGACCTGCATGTTATGCTCTAGTCAGAGGTCACATGGTAAGGTCAAAGGTCATTTCAGGTCAAACGTTAAAGTTTACGTGCAAGACTCTCTTATGACACAAAACTCTGCAACCGTGACTCACTTTTCAACCAAACTTGGGTTGTAGATGCCCTTAGCGGACCTGCATGTTATGCTCTAGTCAGAGGTCACATGGTAAGGTCAAAGGTCATTTTAGGTCAAACGTTAAAATTTACGTGCAAGACTCTCTTATGACACAAAACTCTGCAACTGTGTGACACTGTTCAATCAAACTTGGGTTGTAGATGCACTAAGGGGACCTGCATCTTATTGTCCAGTCAGAGGTCACATGGTAAGGTCAAAGGTCATTTCAGGTCAAATGTTAAAGTTGACGTGCAAGACTCTCTTATCACACATAACTTTGCAACCGTGACTCACTTTTCAACCAAACTTGGGTTGTAGATGCACTGAGGGGACCTGCATGTTATGGTCCAGTCAGAGGTCACATGGTAAGGTCCAAGGTCATTTCAGGTCAAACGTTGAAGTTTACGTGCAAGACTCTCTTATGACTCAAAACTCTGCAACCGTGTGACACTTATCTATCAAACTTGGGTTGTCGATGCACTAAGGGGACCTGCATGTTATGGTCCAGTCATAGGTCACATGGTAAGGTCAAAGGTCATTTCAGGTCAAACATTAAAGTTTACGTGCAAGACTCTCTTATGACACAAAACTCTGCAACCGTGTGACACTTATCTATCAAACTTGGGTTGTAGATGCACTAAGGGGACCTGCATGTTATGGTCCAGTCAGAGGTCACATGGTCAGGTCAAAGGTCATTACAGGTCAAACGTTGAACGGTTAAAGTTTACGTGCAAGACTCTCTTATGACACAAAACTTTGCAACCGTGTCACACTTTTCAGTCAAACTTGGGTTGCAGATCACTAAGGGGAAGTGCATGTTATCATTCTGTTGGACTTCACATGATAAGGTGAAAGGTCATTTGAGGTCATATGTTACAGATGTTTTCAAATTCTTGAATTTGCTTTTCCTCTGTCATTTCTTGTCCAGTGTTGAATCTGATTGCTCCACTGATAATCATAGGTGACGCTTCTGAACTTGTACACAGATGTAAAATATCAATCATACAATGTTACTCATATCAGAGGGATGAGAGTAGAAGCAGGGAAAGTACATGCACGTGAAAATGCAGTACCATTTCATAAAAAACCCTTCTCATATTTTATCAAATGTTATTCCATCCCAGTTATTTCACAATGAGCTTTCGATACAGTTCTGTTGTGTGCCATCACAGATCGCGATATGTCTAGTTATTTTCACAAGTGGGCGAGACACAACATCGCAAACGCCTTGTTTTCTTTCTACTCTGTCTTGCCAATCTACCTAATACATTGCCAAAGTAAAGTAATTGAATTTCAGATATTATGATGATTATGGAGTAAGTTGCCACATCCTCCATGTTTAAGGTTTAAGCTGAGTGTTGATACCTGCTGTGGCTATATTGAGGCCTTTCAGATAGTGAGGCCTTCCAGTGAGTGTGGCAGGGTGGGTACAGTACTAGTTGCATGTCTGGCCTCTGTGCATGCAACTAAACTGGCGTAGCAGTTACTTTCAAAGCGAGCTACACCCTCTCTGCAGGTTTTACACCATCCTGCTGGATCACCCAGCTTAAAACTCACATACAGCTTTGGTAGCTAAAAGAAAATTGGCATGAATCTGATAAAACACAGTCTCACATTTTCTGCCTTGTGTGAAAAGATTTGCGTGTGAGATCTTGTGAGGTTCTGTTCATGATTTCTGCTGAATTTTGGTGTAAATGTGTGAAAGGAATGCAATATAATGGTAACACTCTGTTTACGTTAGAACTTTCAGTTCTACACTTGATTTCTCTTAGCCTATTGGTATGATGGAGGCGTTGATTTGTGCTCTGCTTCTCAGGCAACCATTCTCTGAATTTCTTTTGAGCAATTCTTCTAATTTCACTTAGTGTTGATGGCTCAGAGTTTTCAGAGTGTTGAAAGCTCAGTCTTCTGGAGGGCATATTACTGTAGCTCACGTATTGGTCAGATGGAATGATCCGAAGGGCTCTTTTCTGGATCATCTCTTTGCCATTGCTCTGTCGTACTGTGATACCAGAGTGCCATACAGGTACGCAGTACTCTAATGTAGGTCATACGAATGATATTCCATCAACAGATCTTTCCTTGGAGCATTAAAGCGCTTTTCTAATCAAGTAGAATTTTGTAGAAGCTTTCTTGATTATTTCATTCACATGTACATTTACATCCCATTTGAGGTTAGCCTGAATAACAACTCCAAGCAATTTCAACTCCTTGACCTTTTCAAGAACATTGCCACAGAGCTTGATGCGGGGAAATGGGATGACAGTTGTTGAGAACAATACATGCATCACTCACTTTGATGGATTTACCTTCCTGTTGAGTGTCATCACACCACAACTGGAAATCACGGTCGATCATTGCTGTTAGAATTGTACTTTCGTCACCCACCTTGGTGTATTGGAATAATTGTCCCCATCTATAAAAACAAGAGGCAAGATACCAACCCAGATAATTATAGGGGAATCACACTGTTAAGCTGTTTAGGTAAGCTATTTACATCTATTTTGAATCAAAGGATTACGCAGTTCCTCGATGCTGAACAAATAATTGGGGAAGAGCAGGCTGGTTTTCGTTCAGGCTATTCAACGACTGACCATGTGTTTGCTTTGAAGTCCATAATTGATTTTTATGTTAAAAAAAAGAAACGTCTATACTGTGCTTTTATCGATTATAAAAAAGCTTTTGATCTAATTGATAGAACAAGTTTATGGCTTAAACTGTTGAAGTTAGGCGTTAATGGCAAAATATTTACTATTATCAACAACATTTACAAATATGCAAAGTCTTGTGTTACTGTAAATGGTAAATGTTCTGAATTTTTTACATGTAACATTGGCGTTCGCCAGGGGGAAAACCTTTCCCCCTTGTTATTTGCAATATACTTGAATGATTTTCAAGAACATCTTAGCAGATTCTACGGTGGTCTTAGCTCTTTGGTAAATGACATACGTGGCTACCTAGATGATGAAGATGTAGAAACCTTTGTTAAACTACACTGTCTATTGTATGCTGATGATACCATAATTTTAGCAGAAAGTCCAGAAGAATTGCAAAAAGCATTAGACGGAGTAGAAAATTATTGTAATACTTGGCAGTTGACTGTCAATACAAGCAAAACCAAGATTGTTATTTTCTCTAAAGGAAAAGTTAGAAATGTACCTAGTTTCACTCTAAGTGGTGATGTGATTGATGTTGTAGATGATTTTGTATACCTTGGAATTCGATTCAATTATAATGGTAGTTTTAAGAAAGCAATCTCAAAGCAAGTGACACAGGCCAGAAAGGCTTTATATTGTATGCTGGTAAAAGCAAAAAGATTACAACTTTCAGTAGATACACAGTGCCACTTATTTGATCATATGGTATTGCCGGTATTACTGTATGGTTGTGAAGTGTGGGGGTTTGAGTGCATAAAGCAGATTGAAATTTTCCATAGGAAATTCTTGAGGACAATGCTACATGTAAATAGATGTACACCAGACTGCATGGTGTACGGTGAAACAGGACGTGGACCGATATTGAACCAAGTCAAATGTAGAATGGTTGGATATTGGTTAAGAATAATTAAGGGAAAACAACAGAAGTATTCAAATATTTTATATAACCTGCTTAATCACATGCACACTGTCAATGAATCATCCTTCACATCACTCTGGCTAAAATGTATCAAAGATATTTTTCAAAATGCAGGGTTAGGTAACATTTGGTTGCATCAGGGTATTGGACATAGCAGTCAATGGATTCTCAATGTTCTGAAAACACGTCTTTCTGACATGTGTCAACAAGATTGGAAATCATCAACCTGGTCTAACCGTATTTGTACGAATTATAGGATGTTTAAAAATGATCCTCATATGGAAACATACTTTTTAGTACTAAGCAAGAAAGATATTGTTACTCTGAGCAAATTCCGTTGTCGGTCACATGCACTACCTGTAAATAATAGTAGGTATGATTTAAGTTTATTGAAAGATACAAATTGTCCACTTTGTTTATCCTCAAACTCAGGTGATGAATTTCATTACCTTTTTGAATGTCCTTTCTTCCAGAAGGAGAGAAACTTGTATATACCAAGACATATCAATAACATCAGGTCAAGTGCACTTAAAATATCTAAGTTATTTAATTCTGCTGATACTTGCCAGCTTAAAAAAATAGCAAAATTTGCCAGAACTATCATGTTGCAATTCAACCAGTCTCCCAAGTCAAATATTGAGGACGATGTGCCTAGTAACAAAAGTAATACCAATATAATTGTACGTACCTGTAGCGGTAGGATAATCAAACGGCCAGACAGGCTAGTCTTGTAAAACGTTTAAAAGTACAAACAAAAACAAAATCGAAGAAAAAAATGAAATAAAACTATACAAAAAAAAATAGCTCAAGTATGATACTAGTTTTTGTCTATTTAATCTATACAATCCATATTAAACTCTTAATGCTCTGTGTTATATCATTCATGTACATTACATGTTGTATTTACTCTGTATTCTATATACTGTAGGCTGAATATTTTTATATACTATTATGTTCACATCTATTATGCTTGTATATCTTTTGTAAATATGTTTTTATGTTTGTACTCTCATACCCCGAGAGGGGGTCGATAGAGTCAATAAATCTTATCTATCTTATCTATCCTTACGACTATCAGCAGTCAGGTTGTCTACGTATTTCCATCTCCTGACCATTGGCGTAGTAGGGAGAGCATCGTTGATCAATGCCAAGAAGATGAGGGGCCCTACTCAGGTTTCTTGTGGTATTCCTCCCTTTGGCATCAAAGTTGTTGACATAACACTGTGGTATCTTGTCATTTGTTCCCTTCGGTGTAAGAAACTGCAGATCCATTGAAGAAGTGCCGGACGGGCACCCATCAGGTAGAGCTTGCTAAGCAATGTTGTCGTTCACTGAGTCAAATGCTGTGGTAAAATCGGATATTACTATGGTAGACACTGACTTTGGCTTATCTGCATTAGGCCTACTGTGCAAAAAATGTAACAGATCGACAGATTGCTTTAGTAGTCTGCTTACGGAATCATCCACGTTCCAAGATGCTGCCTGTACTTGGTGACAGAGCAACTGCTGCTTCCAAACTGTTGATTCAACCAGAACACACCTGAAACTCTCTGCAATCATGCAGTCTTCAAAAAGCATCTCACTTATTCCTTACAACTAACTTATTCGATATCCAGTCGAATAAAAATATTGATTTTGTAGTAGATGTGCATTAAAAAGAACTGTTGCTTGGCTAGCGCCGTGAGCGTACTTGGACAGTGTGTGCGCTTTAAGTTTTCACCAATAGTATTATCATTATTATTATTATTATTATTATTATTGTTATTATTATTATTATTATTATTATTATTATTATTATTATTATTATTATTATTATTATTATTAATGTGATTATTATAATTATAATTATTATGATTTCATTTGCAATTTCATTACAAAGTGCATTTGATCATGCATATGGAAAATGCACTAAATGAATACTAAATTGTTATTATGATTCATACCATTATTCATATTATTCTTTCTGTCATTGCAGAAAAGCCTCCCTTAAGGCTTGCTAATGGTGGCAGACCCAACCAAGGCAGGCTTGAAGTGCTTGTTGGCGACACATGGAGAGTTTTCTGTAGGCCTTCTTGGCAGGGTTTTAACCTAGCCAGCAAGCAACTTTGCCGTGACCTGGAATATGAAGACGTAGTGGCCATTTATCTTGATGAAACCATTGGACTCGGTAGAGTAGGATTTGTGGATGCGATAACTTGCGACAGTCAAAGATGCTTTTATGTAAAAGATGATAGATTCAGATGCAGCGGTGGACGTGTGTTAGGCTTGGGGTGTCGCACCAAAGGTATTTCAGCAGATTATTGTAATGGTGATGATGGTATTGAAGATATAATAATTGTACACTCTAAATACATGTATTAAAAAACTGTGGGTTAAAAAAATGTCAATTAAGATTCACTCAACATTAGTTTTAAAATGAGTGTTGGTTAAAAATGAATTTTAATCTTCCATGAATTAAAAATATTGATGATTAAAATTATTGTTTTTAATCTTAATCATTGATTAAAAGCAGTATTCTCAGCTTTCTTGCTAAAATGATGGTGCCAACTGTCAAGAGACTTGTTTTTGTTGGTTAAAGTTTGATGAGAGTTGATCAAAAAACCGATCTCGTGACCGAACAGCGCATGCGCATATGGATGTGGAAAAAATTGCTGTGCACACATCCATCGCAGAGATTGTTTGCCATGATGATGACGATTTTGTTGACAACTCTTAATGAATTTTGTACACAAAATTTTATATTTTCTCCAAAGATGCTGCTTTTCTCTGTGTGAATTTGTGTCAAATACACTTTCCCATGATATCTTGAGCTAAGGAGACAGGCTGCACCTTGAGAGATAATGGAGAAAATATGAAATTTTGTTTACAAAACGTATTTAGAGTTGTCCACAAAAACCTACCCTTTTGAAGTAACATTGCCAATTTGAGGATAGCCATAGAAAGTAAATCAAGACTTTTCAAACTTTCATAACTTTCTCATTTTGTGACCGATTTTGATGGAACTTTTTGAAATTGCTTCTCTCTATCCTTTCTTTTAAAGTTAAACATTAAAACATTAAAATTGATTGTTTTCCCCAGGGTTTTGGTTTATTTCCTTTGACATGAGGCAGGCAAGAATGTTATAGTCATGATAATTCGCAAACCTTCTTGTAACCCCTGATGTTTTTACAGAAGCTCTTGAAAACATTCTGAGCTCTTCGAGTAGAGAAAGCAAATCTATTTTTAGAATACATGTAAGAGACTTTAACATTGATATTCGTCTTTCTCATAGAAATACTGTGGCTTGTCCTACATGTAGCTTTTTGTAAACACATTATTTAGCAATTCCTTCCTTCCTTGGATTACTAGACCCACACAAATAGCAGGAACCAGTGCCACACAGTGTGTATCAAATCAAAGGTAATAAAAATTCACAGGATTTATATTTCAGCGTTAGTATTAATTTGGGCAATTTACATGTAGCTTAAGAATAAAGAAAAACTCCTCCTCTCTCCATTGGAACCTCACTTTTATCATTAATGTTGCACATGTGTTGTGGTCCAGTGGATAAGTCTCCGGAATTTGAACCACAAGGTACGGGGTAACAATATCCAAAGTCCTTTGGAAGCGCATAGAGATGTTAGATAATAATGTGATATGCGCTATACAAGAGCACATTATTATTATTATTATTATTATTATTAAAAAGTGACCATTTTGTATTTAGGGCATGTTCACTGAAGGGTTGAAGGATTTGCCCTAAATTTACCCATGAAATGTAGCTGAGAAGTATATAGCTACTAGGCCTGAGTCAGTCGGGTCGGTCCACCGGTGCCCGACCGCTGCAGCTGCCGGGCGCCAGGGCAATTTCGTACAAACCGGTCGACCAATGAAATAAAGAAAAGAATATAAGAAATCATAAGTGTCAAAAAACTGAATATTAACCGGTTTAAGAACTAAATATCTTTCTTTTATTAAAAATTTCACACAGTTATTAGATTTCAAACCTTAATTCAATGAAATGGAAATATAGAAGTAGGATTAGCATGCAGGATTTCTTCATTTTCTTTCTTGAATATATCGGTGTTTACAATATCGTTCGGTTGTGGAGGCCGCCATATTTGTTTACAGTAAACAAGATATATTTGGATTGCCCCAAGATGGCACTGTATTGCAGTCGATTCAGGAGATTTGCGATATCTTGAGTGTAAACAAATATGGTGGCCTCCAAAACTGAACGATATCGTAGACGCCAATAAATTAAAGCAAGAAAATGCAGAAATCCTGCATGCTAATCTTACTTCCATGCTTCCATTTCATTGACTTAAGGTTTGAGATTTAGAGTGAAAGATTTAATAGAAATAAAGAAATTTAGTTCTTAAACCGGTTAATATTCAAAGTCTTTTACTGTGATTTTTTTATGTATTTCTTTATTTCATCGGTCCAATGGTCTCTGACCGGAAAAACACTGGCAGGCACTGGTGAGAAAAATAACCGGGATGACTCGAGCATTATAGCTACATGCCATGTATCCAGATTTCCTCAAAGGTTCCTGATTATGAAAATTAAACAGATTTGTTTCAGGGGGAACTTATTTCTTGTTTTGTGTTTAGATCATTTCATTTACCAAAAACAACACTTTTTGCTAATCACATGTTTTTGTTGAGTCACCAAAGGTGGAGAGAGAGTAAGGGATCCGTAGCGGATGCTGTACGATGGAGCAAACACGTAATGGCGGTCAGAGTTTGTGTTTGTAGGTCGAAGGTCAAATGTGGTCATATTGCAATTTACCTGCAAGAATGATTGCACACGGATGTGGCGAGACACATTATGGCTATTGGCTTGTTTAGTTTTATCAGAAACGGTGTTGGCAGTTGGGGGGGGGGGAATAAAGAATATGTCATAATTTTCATTTGAACATTTATTTTTTTAAAATTGTAATAATCTGTTCATTTATGTCAATATGTTACACTGCCTGTTTTTGTGTTTGAAAATGAAAACGAATAAATGAAATGAATGAAATGAAATGAACTGAATGTAGGCAAAGGCAGAAACATATCAATGGCATTCATCTTCATACATGATTTTTTTTCATCTATTTTAAACAGATACACGTGTCATGGCTGAATTTTCAGTCTATCAAGAAAGCAAAATCCTTGTGATCAAGCTCAATGATGCATTGAGACCCATGTGCATGAGGAGTTATTTTACCAGTAGCGAAAACCACATCACACAATACATGAGGTTAGCACATAGGGCCTGTCATAGTCTTGGATTTTCGAGGGCTTTCATGATGAAAAAGGTGAAACTCCAACGCCATGATTGGACCAAGTTCTTCACTGATGTCTATTGTTCAGCATCTGGAGGTCTGGATGAGTGCCTGTTTGTAGCAAGGACCATGGAATGCAGTGACTTTATGGAAGTCACATGTTACGATGCAGGTTAGTTGGCTTGGGATCCGCATGTATGGTTTGGTGCCCCATGTCTGTGCATCCACATATCTGTGCGATTCTAACATCATGACGCAATGAACACATCCTTATATCAATTTTATTGAAATGAATCAGTGAAAAAAAATGAGGAAAAACTGATGGAAAAAAAACATCTATTTTATGCATTTTTATTCACATGCCTTGAAAATGCCACCTTTCATACAGAAAAATCCTGAACTGCGTAGAAAGTGAATGAGTGCGCAGACAATGGAACCTTTTGTTTTTTAGTGTCAAATTGATACCGTCGCCTTTTCTTCTGAAGTGACATTGTTCTTACTCGAATTTTAATGAGATTTTCGGCGCAATTAATCTCTAGGATATGAAGATTAAAATGAGGTCAGCCATTAGAGGAATACCAAAGGAAAGGCTTGTCAATTTCAAGTGAAATATTAGGTGCACAGACATAGGGCCCCCCATCATCTTTCTTTTTGTCCACACACACTCGTCATGTACTTGTGTTGATTCTATCCCTTCTCTCTCTTATCTCTCGTTCTCTCTGTTACTCATCAGTTTCTTTTTTTTATGCCTCTGCCCTACAAAGGTGCCAAAAGATTTATGTTTTTGGGATATCCTTGCCCATCCTTGCATCCATCCAGCTTTTTTATTTATATCTCGATTAGAAATATAGAGGTATGAATTTCAAATTTGGCGATATCACCATGGGAAGACACTCTGGAGTAGATCTCTGGGTATGTAGGTTCAAAGGAAAAAAAAATTAGAGGTCAATTTTTGAAATTTCAGATATTAGATTTATCAATGCAATATTTCAAGTATGAAGTTCAAACTAGCTGCTAATATAAACTGTCTGCATCACCATTGGAAGACAATTGGATTAAATTTTGGGGTGTGTACTGGTAGGTCAAAGGCCGCAGAGGTCAATTCCGAATTTTTGGGGTTCCGATGTACCAGAGGAGGTATGAATTTCAAAATTAGTGCAGTTATGTACCACCATAAGAAGACAATCTGCCGACAATCTGACTGCTGTATTTTCCAGTGTAAGGTGGCATGCATAGGCTGCACCCTCAACTTTGACAACTCATCGGGGGGGGGGGGGGGGGAATAAAAGCCAAGACTTTTATTATGCCTCCGCCCTCCGAAGGTAATATGTTTTTGGGTCATCCTTACGTTCATTCGTCTGTTCATTCATTCTCATGATAATTTAAGTTCCATTTGACGGATCAACTCCAAACTTGGCTCATGTATGCAGATCGGAGTGACAGTGATCTGATTTGATTTGGGGTCATGAGGTCCAAGGTCATGGAGGTCATAGTGTACTTGAAAATGGCTTGTTCTCGAGATAACTTAAAAACCATTTGATGAATTGACTTTAAACTTGGCTCATGTATGCATATTGGAGCAGTAATGATAGATTTTGGGGGTCACAGGATCAAAGGTCATAGAGGTCTTTGCATATGTGAAAATAGCTCATTTTTTAGATATCTTAAGTTCCATTTGACGGGTCACCTCCGAAATTGGCCCATTCATCCATATAGGAATGACAATGATCTGAATAGATTTTGGGGTCACAAGGTCAAAGGTCACAGAGGTCATTGTATACAGGAAAATGGCTTGTTCTTGTGATAACTTAAAAACCAATTGACGGATCATCAACTTTAAATTTGGCTCATGGATGCATAAAGGAGTGATGATGATCTGATCAGATTTTAGGGTCTCGGTTAAAGGTTGAAGGTTACAGAGATCTGGATAAGTTATCAAAGTTTTTGAAAATTTTAGACTTTCAATGTGTGATCTATTTCAGATCTGGCATTGGCGGAGACATTAATTTCAGCTGTGCGCAGTTGAGAATACATGTCGTTCTATTTACTTTTTTTGAAGACTAATTCAAAGATTTCTTAGTTTTCAAATCTTAAAAAAAAAATATTTGAAATGAAGGGAATCAGAAGGAGTGAAGTGCATGAAAACATGTAGTGCATATCTGTGCGGTATGCATGTCCATATTTACTTTCCTAACTTTGAAAGTTGAAATACAAGATAATCAATCATGAATTCAACTCTAAAATCGAGGCACGATCACAAATGAAATATTTTGGCGAGCAAGCGTAGCAAGCAAGCAAAAAATAAAAACACTTCTCGAGCAAAATTTTTAAAATTTCTTTTAATATTGGCACCATAAACTGCATGGCTTTTGATGCTACCAGTTGGGGCAGACAATATCGTGTTTCAGGTGATGTTAATTCCATTTTGGTGAGTGAGCGAGCAAAAAAAAAAACCAGCACTTTTCTTATAATGATTATTAGTACATGAACTTTGATTTATTGTTAAAGGTCGGGGGCAGGCACATTTGTGATTGAGGCAATCGATATTCCAATTTGGCGAGCGAGCATAGCTAGCGACCCAAAAAATTCTCCTTTAGGCCTAATTACGATTGGCATATAAACTGGGTGTTATTATAATTGCAGGTTGGGGGGCGCACATTCATTTTTAATACAGGGGGGCGGGGGGGCCAAGGCCTGTTCGGCCCCCCTGGATCCGCGCCTGCCTCCGATCCTAGATTAGCAAAATGAAAATGTATACACAACATTGTGTTGGTGTACAGTTGCACAATACAAGCCCAACCAAGCCCCCAAAACTGACCAAGAAGCTATGCCTTGGAGGTCAAAGTAACGCATGGACAAAACCTGCCATATATTATGAAAGATCCTGCGATACTCTGCTGCTCACCATAGAGTAGCACGCTGCTTTACGTGTGCTCAGCATTTATACAGAGAGCTTAAGGACGTTCCACAGTTAAAATGGAAATCCATGTCATTTCCTTCAAATTTTGCACAGAGTTACTTTGGTACCAATGTAGGCCAAAAATGCAAAAAATAATATAGGTTCATGTGCTTATATTTTTTTCTACGGGACTTTGAAGTTGCCATAATTGGATGGCAGATAAAATGATGCAATCAAGAGATTTAGGCCTTTATTGGACCTCACGATTTCGACAAAAGAGTACAAATTACTTTTACTCTGTCAAAACCCTATTAAACTTCATCAAACCTTCCAGATTTGTAGTGAAATGTACGACAAAGGTGGAAAGACTCTTTAAACTGGGCCATCTGTACTTCTCTTTAAACTAGCAGCGCCCTCATGTGGCGAAAAAGGTGCCAAAAAGGACAAAAAACATTATCTTAGAGGCTTGCAATCTGCACAAAAAATAAAAAGGACAGTTTAAGCTGCACTTTATTCAAAATCCTTGTCATTTTCATGGCTGCGAATCGGCTTGAAAACCACAAAAACGCGCCAAAAATACTGAGAATCTAATCCAAAATATGGCCGATTTAATTTTATGGTCCCAAACATTCAAAACCCATGTCATATTCGTCTTTCTCTCTAGAATTGTAGAGGACAGTATACTGAAGAGATTAAAACATTAAAAAAGTGGGGTCCATGTGCTTGTTTTTGAACTATCGTCGTCCTAATATTTGCGAATTGGCTTGAAAACCACAAAAGCGCACCCAAAACAATCATGCAAAAGGCTGAGAATCTAATCCAAAATACGGCCGATTCAAATTTATGGCCCCAAACATTCAAAACTCATGTCATATTCGTCTTTCTCTCTAGAATTGTACAGGAAAGTATACTGAAGAGATTGGAACATTAAAAAAGTGGGGTCCATGAGCTTGTTTTTGAACTATTGTCGCTCTAATAGTTGCGAATCGGCTTGAAAACCACAAAACGCACCAAAAACATGCAAAAGGCTGACAATCTACACTGAAAACGAAAGTCGGTCAAATGACTAAAAAGATTAGTCATTCACCATGTCTTATTTGACTAAGAAATAATTAGTCATTTGTTTTTAAACTGACTGATATTAATTAGTCAATCAACTTCTGTCTTATTTGAGTAATCCTGGAAATAATTAGTATTGCATGAGAAAGAAGTGGTCCGTAAATAGTCCTACACTGAAATGAGTTAGTCTTACATTAGTCTTTCATTAGTGTTTTACTAATCATTTGCTCGTCAATGATGACATGACGTGGTGCTGAGGTGAGCTGTCAGTCATGGGAACTAATTTCACACATGCATATTCAAATTTCATATATACTTTTTAAAACAATAGCTGTTCTTGTCACCCTGAATGCTTGTCATAGGCTTGACTGACATAGCAACAAGTAGTGTACGCAAACTTGATTCCAAGTTATTTTTGTAGTAAATAGACCCGTTTACTAACATATTCAAATTTTATGCATACCTTTCAGTCATTGGTTGTTGTTGATAACCGGAAAGCTTGCCAAAAGCTTTCAAGACAGAGCAACAACATTAGTAATGTTACCCAAGTAGGCAAGTATTAGTGTTTGTTCATTACTAACAGGTTTAAGGAATATCTCCTTAGTCTATAGTGCAGACGTCCGGTCCGGGTTTTCCCGAGATTATATAAACACTTTTCATTGGACTTCTCAATTAAACACAGGAATAATTCCTGCAGAAATAGGTAAAAATATCCCCTCAGGTATGCAGAATTCAGTTTTCTGAGAGTAGGGCCTCCAAAAGAGGGGTTTTCCACTAAAGAAAGCACACGAATTGCGAATCGCGGGCAATATTCGCCGATTCACATTACATTTCAGTACACAATGCCATTGTTATTTGAACATAATCGCTGTGACCACCTAATAGGCAACCTAACCAATTTTATTGGTTGCCTGGCTGGCAACCAAGGAAAAAAAGTGAAGTGAGAGCCCTGTGAATCTTTACTAAAGCTTTAGACAGGTTTTACAATCAATGGTAATAATTGTTACCATATATCATGACGAATGTAAATTTAGTCAGTTTTGTAAACCAAAACCAGCGAGAGCTAGCTGCACTGTGCTCCAGGCTGGCCAGCTCGGCAGGCTTGGTGTTGCATCTGCGCTCGCTGTGATGCACTGCGAACAATGATCAGCTGACGCGCACAGCTGATCAATCAGCTGTGTGCGTGACGTTTTAACCTGCGCGATAGGGATGTGCAGAAACATAACTGTGGAACATCCTTAAGCAGTGCCAAAACAACCTCATTTATTGCAACTCTCAGTACATTGAAACAATTGCTCTTAAAATAGACCGTGGGAGGGGGATTGAGCATGCTGCAAGCTTGCTGCAAACCTTTTAGCAAGCTTGCTGCAAGCTTTCCACAAACTCGTCGGCAAGCTCGTCGGCAAGCTCATCAGCAAGCTTGCCGCAAGCTTGCGCGTAAGCTTGTATATGGGTTCAGAGATATTTCGCCCCACAAATCTATAGCACTGGGTCATGTTTAGCATGATGATATTCCAGAAATATTTAGACATGAGGTATGATTCCTGTATTTTTGATAGACATTTTAATATGTGAACAATAATCACATCGATAGAAGTAGAGTGATTTAGCTGTAGTAGTCACGTCCATGTCAATACTTGTATTTCATACCAGGGTTTGAAGGAGGATGATATTTTTATGTGTGTGTGTGCATAAGCTGCACCCCTGACTTTGCAACCTCATTTTTGTGAAAAGAGTGCGGTCTATATGCCAGAAAGTATGGTAGATTTTGGGGCATGTACATGTATGTAAAATGTTAAAGGTCATAGATGTCAGTTCCAATTACCGTAATATATCACAAGAACTTTTTGAGGTATGAACTTCATACTTGGTGCTTCATGTAGTATACTACATGTACCATCATAGGAAGACAATTTGCTTAGCTTTCATGGTATGTAGGTCAAAGGTCAACTGCCATAGAGGTCAAATTCTTAAATTCAGGTTTTAACCACCATAACCTAACCGTAACCCTAAGCCTAATCCTAATCCTAAACTCTACCCTAACCATAACCCTTATCAAACCTAACCCTAATCCTAAAACCTAACCCTAACCCTTACCCTAACCTGAAAAAAACTTAAACAATTTTTGGGGCGAGTAGTTGGTGTTATATTGAATATTGAAAATTGATCAACTTTGACATTAAATACCATTTACCGTTTTGTAACAAAAAGTGAATTGGCATGAAATTATAGTCTCGCATTGTCTGCCTTGCATAAAAAGATACGTGTGTCCCGGGGGGGTCACTCTCCACATGGCCTGCTACGCACCCGCGTCCAGAAAAAGCGTCGAAAAGGGTCCCGTTTCAGGCACTCAGGCGTCGTCGACGTCTTTGGCAAAAAGGGTTGCTTTTTGGCACCATTCGCTGGTAAATCGCCTTTTAGGGTAGCCTTTTCTCACTCTTTCACGCCATTTAGGGTTGCTAATTTGGTTATGCAGATTACGCCATTTAGGGGTGCAATTTTAATCTACGCCATTTAGGGTTGCAAATTTAGGCAAATTTGAACATACCTACGCCATTAACACCATAGGGATACAAAATAATCCTCGCACACGCCGGCGCGGCCAGCAGCACTTATGAGAGTACAGTCCCCAAAGCTAGTCTCTTACACCCGGCTCTATACTAGGCAGCACGCGTTACCATACACACGCCCATAGGTCGCAGAGGATGCTATATGCTATGGCTATGCTAATCATCGATTCTAATGCAACCATTCCGTGCCTGTTTGAAGCGACTATGCTCGGCTGCACGGCATGCATTTGCACCATCGATATTTTAAAAAATGGATAAAGCAACAGTGCCCTCGTTGGAAGCCGACCACAGACACCGGAAACACTTAAAAGTGCCACAATTTCTTTTTTTATATCTAGCATTTTCCAAACGTCTCAAAACACATTATTATGGCATCTTGAGATTCATTTGACGAAAATTTTATTACCATAGAAGAGTTGTTTATTGGTGAGTAAATATATCAAGTCTGAGAAAAAGTTTTACTCGTGTGTACTTTAACTGGTTTTCTTTCGTGTTGATCCTAGAGGCTAGCCCCATATACTGTTAATTGTGTTGTGTTTTTGAATTCAAGTCAGTAGTGGCCTAGCGTTACTTACATGTAGATCTATCCTGTCCTTGATTGACCCACTCACGGGAGTGATAGCTTGACTTTTCTTTGTGTACAGTTCAATGCAAAAACAAAATTGCATTTCTGAATGAATAGACTAGTAATATATTTCAGCTTAATGAATTATTTAACCACAAATGATAGGTGCAAAAATCACACGAGTAATTTTTTTTTTCTCAGACTTAAAAAGGGTAAGTCCACCCTAGAAATTTTACTGTTTCAATAAAAGGAGATAAATTTGAACAGCATTTTAAAACAGAAATGAGCAAAATATGGAGTCTCTGAGGCGTCGCAAGAAATTCGAACATGCTTGATTTTTTTTTTTTTTTTTTTTTTGGGGGGGAGACTTTTTACAGTCTCTGCAAAGTCTCCGCGACATCTTCGAGATGTATCCATTAGTTGCGGAGACTAATTATATCCGCGACTGCTGAGACGTCTCTGCAATATCTCCGAGACGTCTCTGAGCCATCCCAGAGACGTCGTGGAGATCAGGAGGAGACCAGAAAGACTGATTAGACGTTGCAGAATGCAGAGACGTCTCCGCGACTCTACCTGATGATTTTTGACCCACTTTAGAAACCGCGTGACTGAATGCATGCTGACATTCCTCCTGGCCCAAGTCAGGTGCATGATCCTGCAAATGCTCCATTATAATTATTTTGAAACTTGTCTCAGAGACGTTTCTGTTGGTGAGATAGGGCCTTTATATAGGTATCAAATTAATCGATTTCAATGTTTACGCCACTTAGGGTATCAAATTAGGGGAATTCCCTGTTCACGCCACTTAGGGTGGCTTTTTTTCATGGGTTACGCCATTTAGGGTTGCAAATTTGGTTAATAGGTTACGCCATTTAGGGTGCATTTCTGAGGTTGTCGGACACGGGTGGGTAGCAGGCCATGTGGAGAGTGACCCCCCCCGGGACGTGTGTGAGCTGTGAGATCGTGTGATATTCCATTCATTGCAATATGAATTCAAATCATCCTGAAATTGAAAATATTAATGAACTGAAATGGAAGATTAACTAATTGGTTAACTGAAAATGTGATGGGACGGGGACCAAGCAGGTATGGGTGGACGGGTGGAGGGTGGGCCTGTGAGCCTAGGGGAAATTGAAGGCTTTTACTAAACACTCGGGTCGCGGCGCGGCGCGGCGCGCTGGAAAAAACTCGGGTCGCGGCTCGCTGAGCCAATTTTTTTCTTTATGGTGTCTTCAAATCGGCCTACACGATGGGAAAATTTTATTGAAAATTATCAATTCTTTACAACCCTTTTTCATTGTTGTCTTCAAGGCGGGTACGAGGAGAAATCTACTATAAAAAAAGTTGAAAATTGATCTTCATTAACTGATAGAAAAATAAGAAGACAAGAATAAGGATTGACAATACAAAAGAAAGAATACTAGGTAGATAAACTGAACTTAAAAGAAAGTGTAAGGCTGCAAGGAAGGGAATGTGACAGAATGGAAATGAGGAAGAATGGAACGAGTGCGAAGATGAACTGTGAGAAATTGATAAGGGAGGAATACAAAACAATGAAAGAAAGGAATAGTATGGAATGATAGGAGTAAAAGTGTAAAATTGAAAGAATTTATTGGCCAGGGTTAACAATGATAAAGATTTTTTTTCTAAATCACATGATAGAAAAAGAGAAGGTAAATAAAGGGATAGAATAAAATGTAGAATTTTGTTGTTAAAGACTGACATATGAAAATAAAATTGATAAAACTGAATAGGATAGAAATTACAAGGATGGATGGAAATAGAAAAAAAAAGAAGATGACCCTTTTGTTTTTCTCCAAATGTCAGCATTTAGCAACTTTTATATTTCAAGTAATGGACTTTGTCCTTTTTTATATTACAGGAATCCCTGTAGGCCTACATTAACTAAACTTCTACTTGAGTGAATTTTGCCGTTGCAAAATTTGCAGTGGGAGGCATGATTAGCAATGTTTCAAAATTGTCGATAATTTCAAATCTGTGCTTCAATAAAATTTTCCCATTGTGAGGGCCGATTTGAAGATACCGTTTTTCCCTGCAAATTGGCAACTTTATGACTTCTCATCATACATTCTGTCAATTAATATTTATTTCAGATACATGATGTTTTAAAGAAAAATGGAGCAATAAAAGAAAATGTTGGTGTTGCCAGTTTGAAGAATAAAAGCTGATCAAATTAGGCTTTAAATAATTCCTGTCACGAATGGGTTAATAATGATGATGATGGATAATAGATGTGTTTGTGATGAAATGTATCTTAAAATCTTCATGCGATTCAACATGGAAATTAATTAATTAATAAGACTAAAAGTTAGGCCTAATCATTTATTTGATTTTCCGCTCACATAATAATGCACCCCTCTATCAATCACGAAACTCAATACCTACCCATTAACAAAATGCATTTCAGGGAGAGCCTATTTGATGCATGAAATATCTCTATTTTCAGTTTTGCATCCCCTCGACACTTACGAGTGGATCCTACGGGCGAATCGAAAAACTTCGGCAAGTTTCGGGGGTTGTGGAATGTCTCCCCTGTGCAAAATTCCTCAGCGAGCCGCGACCCGAGTGTTTTCCAGCGCGCCGCACCGCGACGCGACCCGAGTGTTTAGTAAAAGCCAAATTGAAAGCGGTAATATAGACATACAGTCAGATAATATCTGAATTCAGTATGCATTATCATTCAAATCATTATAAAACCTTGTAAAGTGCAATAAATCAGACACCTGAAGAATGATGTTGTTCCGGGGGGGGGGGGGGGGGGGGGGAGAGGAGGGTCTGTTAATTGAGGGGGTTAGGGAGGCAGTTGCTGATAAATTCATAGCACTGCTATCCTGCAAATGAGATAAAACATTTGGTTATAAACTATATTGTTACGATGTATATTATACATGTACAAGAGTGAATTGCATGCATACTTACTTATTCATGTTCTTTTCATTGATTTGTTTTCTGTAAGGCTTGTTTAGTTATGATGCAACAAACCATTGAGACAAATCCCCATAATTTTTTTATTGTCCAGATATGGCACAGCAAACCACACCACTTGTGGTAATAAATGTGCATTAACGTTTCAGGGCTCAAATAATAGATACTTATGTCAAAAGTTCAAATTCAAATTCAAATTCAAATTCAAATTCATTTATTTCACATCTCTTAAAAAGCCAAAATACAATACATTAAAAATCAGAAGATTTCTGAATAACATAGTAAAAAACAACAATTATACAAAAAATACAAAATAACAAAATGCATAAAGTGATGAAGTGGATGTGGGGGAGCAGCAAAAAAAGCCATTGTCCTATCACGGCTACTCCCTGATGTACATTCATCACTAATCAGTTGTGCAGACAAACTCATGATATCATATTTTGCGCTAACTTTTTAAACCATTACGTGTAGCTACTGAATTTTGAAAAAATATAGATTACGTGCAGGGACTACCAGATTCCAGGAGGCAACATGTTAAGAATTTGATTGGTCTTCAACTTTTTGCTGCTGGGAGGCAAAAAAATATGCCTCCTGCCTTGGTGTTTTTTTTTTATGCTGCCTCATATCCCATTCACTTACTACACAAAAAATGTGGGGATTTATCGTGTCATATCTACACAAGCCTTTATTGTTATGAATTGTGTTGTATCATGTACAAAAGGCACTGGATGCAAAATGTCTTTCTAATATAATATGCATGGACCAATAAAGAATCTTGAATCTTGAATCTTTAAGAAGACTACAGATTGGCAACTTTCGAACTTCTCAACATACTTTCTGTCAATTTATATTAATAAGAAAAATGTAGCAATAACAGAAAAAGATATTGGTGTTGCCAATAAGAAGGATATTAACTGATTACATAAGGCCTCTAATAATTCCTGTCATGAATAAGATAACAAGATTCTCTTCAGGTGGCATACGGTTATACCATATCTGTTTTTTCATCTCTGTATAGAGGATTCCACTGTCCATCTCCAAGGAGGAGGAGGAGATTTTGAGGGGTGGATACAACTGAGCATGAAGAAGTCTGAATATAAGGGAGTTGCTTGCGGTGTCCAGCCACACGAGTTTTATCATGCCGCTTGTCGAAACCTAGGATACCAAAAGGCCTTGTATGGCACCGCTTATGGTCCAGCCATCTCAGGACCTGCAGAGTATGGGAAATTTACGTGCCCAAAGACAGCAGCCAAACTTTCTGATTGCTTCATCAACAGCTTAAGCCCGGAGGACTGTGTGGAAGGGGTAGGAGCTAATTTCACAGCTGGTGTGGTCTGTGATCCAGGTACAAGTAAACGTAAGTTTATAAGTTAAGGCCAAAATTCATGAAAGAAATGGCATAGTCTTCCAGGTACAGGGACTATGTGGATGATAAAAGACTTGTTTTATCCCATAGTAAGATATCGGGTCTGCGGCGGACTGCTGCTACAACCTTGCCGCGGACTCTGTGGCATCCTTGCCGCACCGGTTGCTTTTTTATATTCAAATTAGTTTTGCGCCAGCCCATTGGATAAAGTCCAGTTAGGCTACAGCGGACCTGCGGCAACCCTGCTGCATCCCCTTGGATATGAATATGCATGCCTATTTAGGCTGCTGCGGACCTGCCAAAACCCTGCAGTAACCCTGGCGCAACACCGCCGTAACCCTGCCGCAACCCCTTGGATATGCCCTGTGTAGGCTGCAGCGGACCCATGGATATGAATGCATGCCTGTTTAGACTGCAGTGGACCTGCAGCATTGCTGTATAACCTTGCCACAACCCCTTGGATATGCCCTGTATAGGCTGCAGCGGACCCATGGTTATGAATGCATGCCTGTTTAGACTTCAGTGGACCTGCAGCCCTTGGGGGGGGCACTCACATATATTGGTGGTACGGGGATGTGCCGCTTTTTCAGACGTCGATTTCCATTCCAAAGCATAGCATTTTCTTCTTATCGAGAAAAAAGAAGAAAGAAATCTGTTCCGAAGCAGCATGTTTTTCGTTTCGCCATTCCGGCTGCATTGCTCTGTTTAATGAGCTTCATTTTTGGTGAAAAGTGGCCCGCACCGTTTCGCACGTAGGCCAGCCAGCGCGCGCTGTCCGACCATCGCCTCTGCGCCTGTGCCACCGGGCTAGCTGCATGCACACATACCCGTTCCATAGGGATACATACGCACTCACATGCAGGCGAACCGTTTTCACAAACATTTGTCGTTCTGAAGCCCGTTCCAAAGACCCTCCTTTTCACAATAAGCCCGTTCCAAAGCCCCCGTTTTTAGTCTTGCCCGTGGCACCCCCCCTTCACTTTTTTGTGGTCCAGTGCCCCCCCGGGCCTGCAGCAACTCTTGTTTGTATAGCCCTGCCGCAACCCCTTGGATATGCATGCCTATTCACGCTGCAGAGGACCTGAATAAAAATAATAATCACTTCACTACAAACAGTGAATCATGATCGATTAAATGTTCAGTCAAAACTCTGACATTCTGTAAATGTTTTTTAAAAGTTTATTAAAGACGAAGACGTAGCGGACCTATTAAAAACGTTTTGTGAACGTTTATTAAAGACGTAGACGTAGTGGACCTAATAAAAACGTTTTGTAAACGTTTATTAAAGTCGGAGACGTAGCGGACCAAATAAAAACGTTTTGTGAACGTTCTGAAAAAGTTTTGTGTTTGCTGGGCAATCTCTCTCCGGAAACGCGGTACAATGCATAGCTCGGAGTCTCAGGAAACGCGATGATTTCGGGGGGAAAGGAAGAGGCCAAGACTATATTTCATTTATGATATCAACCGACTGATTTTTTTAGAAGAATGTTTTTATTTGTTCATATGGACATCGGAAAAAAGAAATTTGGTTACCATTTTACATTTGTTGAAGAAGAGTGTTTTTATTTGCTTATTCATAATGATTTGGAATTGGACGTTAACTTTCAACAAAAAAATAGGTCCTGGAAAAACGTTCTGTACACATTAGGTACCAGACGTTTAATTTTGTAGCATCCGATAACGTTTTACAAACATTTTTTAAAGGATGTTTCATTTTGTATCGTCCATTGACGTTTTAAAAACTTTTTTAAAAAAAATGTGCTTTGTGGTAAATGCTAAGTCCAAACTATGACGTTATATGTACGTTTTAAAAATGTCCGTTTTAGACGAAGACGTGCGGAACCTAAAAAAAACGTTGAGGAAACGTTCTGAAAACGTTATGTGTTTGCTGGGAAGACACGTCCAGATGCATCTCCTCATATGCCATTCCATTTCGGTATAGATATCATGATTATCATGATACTAGCTAGAGCCTTGTCTATTACTCCATTTATATTGGGAATTGGGGCACCAACATAGAGTTCCCCAACTGGCAGTTTACATTTAAATGGGATATGAGACTTAGTGGTGCCCCAAGGAATGCCCAAGGACCATTCCTGGGGTGCTTCAACTCCAGTATAAACGGTCGGTCGCAGTGATTTAGGACCTACTGAATTTTGCGATGTACATGCATTTCTTTGTCAACATAATATGCAATGGTGTAACTGATGTCATAATGCTATATGTTCACAAGGTACATTGCATGCTAGGAACTTAACGTTTGTTTGAAAATCCTGTATGCAGCCCGGTGGTCATCATGAATAGCAGTAGAAATTGATTTGATCGAGGCTCCCCATATTTAGGCAACACTATAAATATTGTATATGTTGTATTTTATTTGTGTTGTAGATGCATCACCTTGTGCCCATCTATTTGGCTAAGCTACGTTATTACTATTTTCATTATTCTAGCTGAAGCCTTATCGGTTCGCTTGGTAAACACAAGTGAACCAGGGAAGGGAAGAGTGGAAATGAAGATCTTCAACCGATGGGCAAGTATTTGCAGCACTCCCGTCACACGAGAACTAAGCTTTATTCTGTGTCTTGTGCTGGGTTATGCTCCCTACAATTCGTCGGCCTTCTCGGTGAGGTCGTCGGAGGACAATGGCCTTCCGGATTACCTCGTCACCTATGGGACTTGTGCAGATGATGCCATGAGTCTCACATCATGTTTCTTTGAGAGAGGCGTGAAAACTGAGAAGCAATGTTTGGCTGATGAGGGCAGTAATCGACTTGACTTGGGGATCAGTTGCAACCCAGGTGATGTACATTCATAGGAAAAGAGATACTTCAAAGGTAGAGGATCCTTTCTGCAGCCCCCCAAATCAGCCTACCTTCGTACATGTAGCTTTTCATATTGTAGAGGTACTCAACTATAGATGATTGTGAAGATCTTCCCTCAAAATAACAAAATTGTAAACTTGTTAATGAGGGGAAAATGAAAAATAGATTTCAGTTGAATTAATGACGTGCCTACACACAAATTATGTAAGGGATATGTTTTTCAATTCATTGCTTGATATGTCCGGGAATATGCCAGCGAACATACTTTGCGCAACACACACCACAGAACACACACACCACAGCACGCACACTGATCAGGACACATTTCCTGGCATGGTCATTCTATCATTTGAATACAAGCTGTTGAAACAGTTCAGAGGGATCGGGGATGGTTTTTTAATTCTTACAAAAGAGTTGCAAAGACTGTGAGATCAGTATGGTATACTGTTCGACCCTTGTAAGTTTCAGGAGGTTTCCAAAAATTTGCGAAGAGGATCCTCTATCTTGAACCCATAGAGGTACAGTGTCACCTTTAGGAGTCGTTTTTGCAGTATCTGTTGGTCCAGAATGTTGGGCAGTACATATCATACATGAGCAGAAAGAGAAAAATGCACTGAAAAATTTGAGCCCATTCCCATCGCCGTATGGTGAGGCGTTCTCGAATTAGAGCAGTTTAACTGTTACTAATCATTAAACTCTTTGAATTGGCAATGCAGTGGATAATACATAATCACTATTTCCATAGATCGGAACATGTTGATCATCGTGGTATCCAGATGAGAGAGTACTAAAGTGAATCAGTTGTCACACGATGTAGCAAACGAAAGGAGATTGCGACGTTTCGGTTGCAACTGCTAGCCTTCATCAGGCAATGTAGAACGAGCGCCGTGCACGCGTCTTTTATAGCGGTCGCGAGCGTTAACCGCACCGGGAGCGCCCCCGTGATTGGTTGGCGCCGCAACAATGCTGCTATTGTTCGGCGCGCTGGCCGAGCTGCTATTGGCCACTGCGGAGGCCAAGCGGACAGCGCCCCCACCGGTCGCGGCGGGGGGAGCCGCCATAAAAGACGCGTGCACGGCGCTCGTTCTACTTTGCCTGATGAAGGCTAGCAGTTGCAGCCGAAACGTCACAATCTCCTTTCGTTTGCTACATCGTGTGACAACTGATTCACTTTAGTACTCTCTCACTATTTCCATGTTCAAATTTGCCATTTTTGATTAAATTTTACAATTATATTTCATTTTGGTTTATGTTATAACCATATTTATTTTTTTCAAGCTATGTAAGCATAGAAAAAATATTTTTATTGCCAATTTGAGGATTGAAGATGATTAATTTAGACCTCAAGAAAGCTCTTTATTGCTATGGGTTAATAGTGCAGGTGAAGGGCCCTTGCAGACATGTAGCAGTAAAGTCAAATTTTTTGTACTTTAAAATGAATGGCAAGTTATGAGTGATACCAAAAAAAAAGGTGCTACATATCCACTCATCTCTGTGTTATAAGATACAGAAATGAGATATGTGGTATGCCCAAAATACCCTGCAGCTTTATTGAAGTGGTTTGCTGCCGCATATGTGAGTAAGCATTTTCTGTTTAGCCTCATGTGCACATTATGCAGTCAACCACCTACATGTAGGAGGAATCTACCCTATTTCGACAAAAGGAAGCAAGTGCCATTTAAACAAATTTTGAGTAACTAATATTTTCAGATTTTACCTAGTGTGCTCTTCTTCCAAATTTTAGGCATGAACACTCATCCTGCTATAAAGAGCAATGTAAAGCAAGACCTCATGGTATTGCATTGATGTCCGTGTAAATGACAGATACATTTTGCTCTTTTACTGGAATGTCACCTCTGTCTTATGCTTCCTTTCGTCAAAGTAGGACAGAAATGCTGCAGCAAGCACAACGACATTGGCATACTATGCTAACATGCAGGAGTAATTAAAGAAAATAATGTATCTGCAGGGACCCCTGTTGTGTATAGTTATTTTTTCACCTTCAATTTTCCATATATTAACCCATTCGTGACAGGAATTATTTAGAGCCTAATTTGATCAGCTTTTATTCTTCAAATTGGCAACACCAACATTTTTATTTTATTGCTACATTTTTCTTATAAAACATCATGTATCTGAAATGAATATAAATTGACAGAAATTATGATGAAAAGTCAAATAGTTGCCAATTTGCAGGAGAAAACGGTGATTTTAAACTTTCTATCACATTGCCAATTTAAGGATTTTAATGCTTATTTTTCTTTAAAAAATTTTCAGCATCAAACAATGAATATTGACGCAACCAAAATGGGCACAGTTTGTGTAGAATTTTTTGCTCTTTCTGCTCATGTATTTGGTATGATTTTTAGGGCTTTGCATCAAAAGATATTAAACCAAACCACAAAATGTGGACCTCTGTCACGAATGGGTTAATAACACAGTTTCATTTTGCGGTAACACTTCAGTTTAGGCCATTTACCAAATCATATCCAATTGATTCTGTATCTAAGATTAGCTTTCCTGAGCAAATAGAAAGTATGTTAGGTAGACAAGTGAAATGGAGCAGTGTGAAAAGAGGCATCCACGCAAACAATACTGACAACAATATATACGTTTTGCATTCTGGGGAGCGTTTTCATCAAGTGTGTTGTCAGTGATCTTTACCGACAACTGTTATAAACTACTGAAATCCTTGCATCTGATTAGCTGAGAGCAAATTTGTCAATAAAGATCACTGACAAGACACTTGATGAAACGCTCCCCTGGATGTCTCTTTTCACACCATGTGGTTCTGCTAAGCTAAACAATTTTTCAAAAAAAAAACTTGACCCAGCTTGGGGGGTGTTTCACAAAGACTAAGATTGACTGAAATCCCACTTAACTATGGCTGGCCATTCATGCCACTGTTTTCTTTCACCATTGGTCTCTCAAAGGATGTGCATATTGTGGTATCAAATCTGCAGAATTGGCATTTTTTATAGTTCAATGATGAAGAAAACAAAAAATGTCAGTTCTGTAGATTTGTGTCCATGATCTGTACATCCTTTGAGAGACCAATGGTGAAAGAAAACAGTGGCATGAATGGCCAGACATAGCTAAGTGCGATTTCACTCAATCTTAGTCTTTTTGAAACACCTCCCTGGAAACCTTGACATTATTATGGGGATTTCAGTCAAAGGTCATTTGACATCACACATCAAGATTTACCAGCAAGATGTTCCTGTGTCATATTACTGTGCCTCTAGATCACTCTAATTGCAACAAAAATGAGTCATAAATGCATGTGGGGGATCCCCATGTTTTAGTTATATTGTAGGTCAGTTCCTTGCAGGTTAAATATAAGCTTTATCTCAGGAAACTCTCTTGTGGCTCATAACTTTGCAAGTATTTTTACAAATCATGCATCCAAACATGAGTCAGGGTACCTCTTTGGTATTAGTGCATTCATGTCATTTGGTTATATGATGTTGGCAGGACACCATCTGGCTACTGCCTTTGGAATTGTAACTACATGCATCCTCTTCACATGTATCTGAGTTCATTTTGAGAAGTATTCTGTATCTTGTCTGTCCTTAAATATGCTTTGAGAATGACCCATTGAGAACCTCATCAGTGATATAGTTTTCTGTGCTTTTACATGTAGAGCCACTCAACCCCTGCAACTTGAAGGACTCCCTCTATCCTTGCGACATAAAGAATGGCGGTTGTACCCCTAAGGGCAGCGAGGCTCCGGTCTGCTGGTGCAAGGAGGGATATAGACTCACTAAGGATGGACGTACATGTGAAGGTAATCCAATATGTATATATAATTTTTTAATATATCCCTAATTAAAGTTGATATAAGAAAACGATCACAAATATTGAGATAATCACATCAATGGAAAGCTTTCAACCCCCTAAATAACACTGAGTGGCGTTCAACCACAGAACAAGTTCAGAATGGTGAATTTAAGCGACTAAACTTCACCAAAATCTCGAAGTCAGAAATGCCGGGTCGCATGCAGAAACCTAGGTCTTCGGTCATGACGTCACGAGGGAGATTGCATGCTCCGGCGGAAGAGAGTGGCAATGATGTGCCTATGTAAAAATGCATTCTTGTCAGAGCTTATATTGCCATAACTTCGTAAACGGGATAAAGTGAAAGATTTTCTATTTTTTATTTGAATGAAGAAACACGAAACAACGTAATCCAGTAGCTGATTTCTTTTTCATATCGTCACAATTTCCTTTTTGTAGAGTTGTAGGATGAGTTTACTTTCTCGGAAAACAAGGTTCAATCACCATTGTATTGAACCTGCACGTATGAATAGTAAATGTTAAGACGGGTTTCGTTGGTGTGCAGGATCAATTATGTGAATCGGTAATTCCTAGAACTATGATCATACTTATCATTCATATGTGTGAATGCCTCAAAAGGATGCAGTACATCTATAAAAACAGCAAAATATCAAATTTGATATAGAGACAAGCTGACGACGTCGTAGTTGAACGATATTCATCCACAAGTGATGCGGCTCCTGCCTGAACCTTCTTGCAGAGAGCGGATTCTCCATTGGAATACCAGCCGCCTACACCCGGTGGTGGATTGATGGATATTGCACTGACATACATGCAAACGCCAGTACGTACACACCTTGGTACACACACAAATATACACACGCTTGCGCTTTGGTACGAGCAGCCAGATCCAGTTTCCAGAGCTCGTAATCTCACCAAATTCAACGCACTCCCCCCAAAATAATGGTGAAAATACCAACTAATTTCGCATTGTCAGCATGCATATATCATAATTCTAAACCAGGTAATTGATATTCACACTATGAACTACAAGGAGAAGGTAAAGAATTGATCATAGTATTCTGAATTATTTGACTTTTCAGCCTTTGGAAAAAAAGCAGAAATCTCTCTGTCTCTCTGCACATGTTTTGTATGGAACATCCGGGTTCTTCAAGATTCATTTGAGGGATATAAAACAAATACATCATGCACTGTTTTGAGCCACCAGTGAAATCATGGATTCCTCAGTGACAGAAATAGCATAATATTAGTGCCACCTCGGAATCCATAATTTCAAGTAGAGCCTCTCAGTGCATGGTATATATTTCTTTAACCCGTTGCCTCCTGGAACACGGTTTCCCCTGTATTAATTCTATGGGAATTAAAGAATTGATATTATATATGTGGACAAATGCAAACAACTTTGACAACTCCCTTTATTAATAAACATTGAAAGAAAAGAAAATGAGAGAAGAATACTTGCACACCTCCCTCAATGTTCCCCAGAGCTGTCATCAATTTTTTAATCAAAGGTTGAAAAAAATGCCTCCCCCAGGAATTGAACCTGTGTCACTGAATTAGAACACCAATGCCTTAACCACTAGACCACAGAGGTGGCCAGTAGTTAGTCATGACCGGATCCAGTTGACCAACTGACAAATTTCCAACCTTCATTAATTCTTTGTTTGGTGCAGAAGAGTTAATGAGCAGTATGTATGTACAATATAATGCATCCCAGAATTAACAAAACTGGGATTGATCGATGTTCTTAGGCACCTTATCAAAAGTCTGAGCCAATTTGGAATGCAGCCTCCGATCCCCCCATTTCTCTGTTGACAAAACAACGGGGGGTCGAGAAAGCTGAATAAAGACAATATGAAGCAGGGCTACCCAAAATTACGTTTGCACAATGATATCTCACAAAGAACGGTCGTGGAGAAGATGATAAAGGATGCGGGGCGAGACTTTTGATAAGCAGCTTTAATCAAATTATGATTAATAAATGACATATATTTGTAAAGCTTAGATCCTCTTCATTTCTACTCATATGATAAATACTTCATGCATGAGTGAATAAAGACAATATGAAGCAGGGCTACCCAAAATGTTGTTTGCACAATGATATTTCACAACGAAAATTCTTTGTTTGGTAGTCAAAACCCTGATGTTACTTTTATCACATCCAGATCAGGGAGCTGCCAGAAAACACAAGCGCTGTGCAATGGCTAAAGCTAATCCCCCCACCTGGAGAAGTGAACTCGATAGGGTGATAGGGAGAAATAAGCATGATAAGAGGGAGAGAGGCAGGGAGATAGAGAAACCATTATGAAAGCGTTCTGCTAGCGCACAGTGTGTAGCTCAGCCAGCTGTACGTAGGGAAAACTGTTATAGGGAAAAGTTGTAATTTCACCAATTCTGGGTCATTTTGCTTCATTTGAACTGTCATCTTGGTCTTCATCTAAATTATGAGTGACTTTTGGATGTGACAGTACCTTAAAACAAGTAAAATATACATTTGCTACTTCTCATTCCCTTTCAGGCAGATTACGTAAGATGATGAAAGGTCACAGCTGCATTCCAGTACCAAGACCTCTCATGCGAATGCTGTAAGGCACTGAGAAATTTGACGTTTTGGAACCTCACTTTAAACAAGGACTATCCAAATCAGAAAGTTCAAACTTGCATTTTGGTCGTCATCTAAATAATGAGTGACTTTTGGACATGAGAGTACCTTAAAACAAGTAAAATGTATAATGCAACACAAGACAGTGACTTTGAAAATATATGTAAATGCTTTGATTCCTTTTTCACAAGTAGTCACAGGTGACTCCTTTTGTTTTCTTTAATATGGATATCCATTTATAGACTACATACATGTACATGTATGCGCACTCATTCCTCCCTTGCTCGGAGTGCGATTTTGCCCTGAATGAGAATGGTCCCCCCCCAAAAAAAAATTCAGTCGTGATTCAAGTAGCTATCCAAATTTAATTCCCCTTGTGTGTGAATGCCCCTGATATGCACATGACGAAAATCCATCGTTTAAAACTGAAACCCCAATTTGACTTTCGCAACTTCTCGACGCCTGAGATTGCAGTAAGCCTAAATAAACAAAAGTGCTGAGCAGCGTAATCCCCTTGCAAGAGAAGCAACCTTGACGGGGTTAGAGAGAGAGAGAGAGAAGGGAAGGGAGAAAAGGGAAACTTACTTTTTATGATGCCCAGTGCTACGATTGTGGCGAGACAGGCTCGCTTATGGAGTTAAAAATGTTGCTAAAAATGCCAATTCCCGATCATTTTGCTTCAAAGTTTATTATTGGTTTTCATCTAAATCATGAGTGACTTTTGGACATGGCAATAAGTGAAAACAAGTGAAAGATATATTTCATACTTCTTATTTCCTTTCAGGCAGTGCCGTGGTAAGAGTCTGTATACACTATTACATAAGATGATGAGGAGTGCAGGTGTAATCCAAACCACCACCACCTCTCGTGCAAAGATGCTAGGCACTTACAAGACTTTAAACAGGGTTTTTAAATTCGGGGTTGGTGTACCCCACCTGAAATACATAGGTTCTTGTGTTATGGTGGTGGGGTATATTTAAATGAGAGATTGTCGTAATGCAGGGTGTGAGATAATGGCTTTATCAACTGTCTTGGTAGCTCTCCATCCTTAGCAAGCAAATCTCAGTTTGATTAGATTTATACCTGAACAAAGAGTCTCATGAATTTCACACAAGAAGGAATGTGATGCTTGACAGTCTTAAATCTTGACCAGGAAGACAAAACATTGGATACAGGAATGAAATGAAATGAATGATACAATAAAGTGTGACAAGTATACAAATGATATATATAACATACTCAGATAATGTAAGATAATGGAGTTGGGTCAGGAAATCAACATAAATGCAGGGGCCAGCTATCATAATCGGAAAGCTTGAAAACAATAGCAGCCGGGGAAATGGGGGCTACATGATACCATAGTGTAATATGAGTTGGGATGATATAAGGGTGTCACGTACATATAACAAAAATATATTTCCAGAATTTATAAATCGGAGTTTGTAGAAAAAAAAAGTATAGGAAAAAGAGATATTGCTAGTGTGTGCAAGTGGGTGCATGCGAGTGAAAAATTTGCGAGTCGTATATCTTTTTCACCTGGTCATCTTTATAAATTTTTGGATAAAAGATATTTTTTCATTAATGCTTTGAAAGCATGAAGTAATGCATAGTATTTAATGTTGTTAGGTAATTCGTTTCAAACATCTGGACCATGGTGTCTTATCAATTTATGGGCTAGAATTATTTTGGGGTTGGTTAAATGGAGGTCAGAAGAGTGTCGTGTGGGATAAGAATGAATATTTCTATTGTATATAAAGATATTACGAAAAGGCAATGGTATTGTGTTCGTTGAAAATTTGTACATGAAGATTGCAGTTTGGAAGAGGTGAATGTCAGCAATTTTTAATGTTTTTAATTTATGAAATATTGGATCTGTATGGAATAGGTAGTGTGAATGGGTGCATATACGGAGAGCTTTTTTTTGGAGGTGAAATATTAACAGAATTTTTGTCTTATTGCTATTTCCCCATACTATGTTACAATAAGATATATAGGATAGAATGAATGAATTATAGAGCATAAATAGTGACTTAGGTTGAAGATGGTATTTTAATGTATACAGAATGCCCATTCCTCGCGAGACTAATGTACAAATATTACGAATGTGGCTATTCCAAGTTAGGTTTGAATCAATTGTAACACCTGAGAATTTTGTTTCTTCCTTTTCAGTGAGGGGCATATCGTCTATGAAAATATTGTTGTTGAGAACTTGTTTAGAATGTATGTTCTTAAAGTAGATGTAGTTAGTTTTGTCTATATTTAGGGAAAGTTTATTGGATTTGAACTGAAGTGACTTGTTACTTGAAAATGAGATAAACATAAGGGTTATAGTGTAAAAATACCAGTCTGAAAGTTTCAGAGTATAATATCCACAGGAAGTATGTTTAAATATTAGAAATGTGAACCAATGTTTGAAAAATGTGTAAGGGTTGGTTGCACAGACTAGACGTAAGGGGTGCGCATGCATGCATGGCTCACTGGACCATACTGTGTGTATTGGTGTATCACACGGAGGGAGGCAGATAATGGTGTTTTAGAATTCGAGCAAGTACGGTCCTCTTATTTATTGTCTCTGAGACGAAAATTGATGAAATCACAGTTTGTGTCTTACTAACAGTTTTTCATTCCAAATTATGGTTGGTTTCAGGGTTTTGGGTTACAAATACAAGTACTCATACACACGTTTCATCTTACTTTGAAAATTTTCTGAATCGGCTGCTCACAAAGTTAGCTAATGCCTCTTAAAGTTGCTTGACCACTTAGTTACGCTGCTAGATATCAAGGAATTCCCAGATTTGAAATAGATATTCATTTGACAATATTCAGTTTATTCACTTGCAGCCTGTGGATTTCCTTTGAGTCTGCTAATATTAATGATAGTGATAATTATGATAACAATAATGATAATTAAATGTTAATATTAATTGTAGTAATAATGATATTTTCTTTCTTGTGATGATTGACTGTGCAGCAACCATAACAAAGGCTCGCCTTGTGAGTGGGACAGAACGAGGAATGGAAGACTGGAGGTGTATTTCAAAAACAGCTGGAGCTCTGTATGTAGCAGCCCTATATTTTACGCCAATTTTGACGTGATTTGTCGAATGATGGGTTTCCAACAAGTCTTGAGAGTGACACTGACAGGAGTGACACATGATGCTAAAGCAACCAGAGTTTGTAAATCTGAACAAATGGAGATGTTCCTACTACAAGAATCACAAGTCCATTAAGGAATGTGATTGTCTCTACTAATAGGTATAAGTGTGACGGTACTACGGCAGTACATCTTGAATGCTTAGCAGGTACGTTCATGTGCAGGCCTAATTAGCTACCTGATAATCCCTGTAGAGTGGAAACTGTACTGTGAAATAAACCTGAAGATCTTGGTAAATGTACGTCTTCAGAAATTTTATGGCAGAAGGTTGTAATTTGAATGGCACAGAAGAGTTACATGTTGAGCCTTGTTAAGTGCTGTTTCTAAAGAACCATTTGGAGTATGAACTTTAAACTTTAGTGTGCATCAGCATAGGAAAGTGACCTAATTAGATTTTGGGATATGTAGGTTGAATGTCGAGTTCATGAAGTTGGAGATTTGTTATTTTGTTATCCACAAAGTTCAAATATATATATATATATATATATATATATATATATATATATATATATATAAACATACATACACACTTGGTGAATGCTGTCCTTATAAACTTAAGAGTGCTCGATGTCCCTGATGAGGTAGAGCGTAGAATAAATAATAAGTTCAAGTAACACAGTTGACGTGTGGAACCACACATCAACTGTGTAACTTGAACTTATTATTTATATATATATATATATATATATATATATATATATATATATATATATACATGCATGTCTATGAGGAGACAATATCAGATCAATTGTCAAAGGTCACAGTGGCAGATTCAGGCAGGGGTACCAAGGCCTCAGGCCCCCCTTTAATTTTTTTTGTGGGTTTCTTTTTTTTTTTTACTCCTCAGACAATGGTTGAGTAAGAGCTTTTGCTCTAGAATTTCTCTTAACCTTATATGGCCCGGGCTATTTTGAAATTGGCTTATTTGATCCCCCCAGATCTCGGCTGTTGATTGCATGATCGCGACGAAAATCAGCATGCACGTTACCCACAAGGTAATCTCCAAAATTGTATTGTTAATTATAACAAATTTATTCTAATTTTTCTAATTAATTAATTATGCTAATTTATGCGTAAAATAAAAATTCAGCTGTAAATCTTAAATACAATTCCAAACTGCAAAACTGCTTATTTTGACCCCCCCCCCCCCAGATCTCGGCTGTTGATTGCGTGATCGCGACGAAAATCAGCGTGCCGTCACCTACAGCGCAATCGCCAAAATTGTATCGTTAATTATGACGACTTTATTCTAATTTTTTCTAATTAATTAATTATGCTAATTTATGCATAAAATAAGAATTCAGCTGTAAATCTATAAATACAATTCCAAAACTGCTAGATTTTAGTCTAGACACTCTTCTTAGGATTCTTATCAAATGTAGATGAAAAGATGGCAGTATCAAATTTTTTCTTATGTATTTTATTGTTTTTAAAATTTCTTATGTATTTCTTTGTTTTTTGACTTTTTGTTTTTTATTGTTTTTTCGATGGAAATCGTCGGCGACACTATTCCAATCATAAACAACATGAAATTAATTGTGTTTAATCAGTAAAAGCAAAATTAATGATACATTTATGAATTTGGGCAAGAAAATGAATTTGCATTGGATTTGCACATGAAATCACATTTTTGAGCAATTTTGGGTCTGACATGCACTTACAAAATGTTGAGTAACTTCGGAACCACATACCCGGGCATCGCGAATTTGGTCTCAAAAGTTGCGCGAGACTTATAAGAAAAAGTCATGAAACGTCGCGGTGTGAGCTTTTCACGTTACGGATATGTCGCGGAAAAATGTCGAGGGGGCTAAAAAAAGCCCACCCCCCCCCCCCCCCCCCCCGGGTTAGGTAGGGTTAAAATGCGACAATCGCACATGACTTTTCGAAAAAGCCCGTACCGTGGGAGGGGATACCCCCAAACCCTCGCCGCTGGCCCCTCCCGTATTTCAAATTCCTGGATCCACCATTGAGGTCATTTCAGTTAACATGTAATTACAGGTTTTTTTCTCTGGTTATCACATTGATCCATGAACAGTTTTAACCACGAAGTTAATTGAATATAAGCGGAGGCATATAGGAGACACAGTCACATTCTTTCTTTATTTGTGTTTTTATTAGAAAATCAAAAGAAACTGCAATATTTACAAATAATTTCCATACTGGTAATTTGAAACAAAATCACTGACCAAAATATAACATCACCAATTATTTATAGAATAAAGTAATTGGTAAAAATAAAACAATAAAGTGGCAGAAAATTGAAGGTGTTACAAAATAAAGTGGGTTCCAAAAGAAACTTTCACTTTTTCAGAGCAAAGCTCAATAAAATCTACTGCATCAAAATTAATCATATTAAGTAATGATATTCTGGATTTATATAGCACCTAATTCATCTCCAAGAGAGTCTCCAAGTGCTTTACAGAAATATTATTACCCTGGACATCGGATTCAGGCTTGCCCGCACACAATGTATGCACCTTCTCCACTCCATCCCTAGGGCACATTCCAGCCAGGTGCCTTTTGCAGGCGATCACAATGCTAAACAAATCACAATGACTTTCACATCCTACCGGGTACCCACTTAACACCTGGGTGGAGAGTGGCAAATGTAGATTCATATCTTGCCAAAGAAATGCTGCATCGGGATTTGAACTCGGACCATGAGATCTACAGTCCGGTGACATATCCACTAGACCACGGCACCTCTACTATTTAGACACAGATAAGCTACAATTCTCTCTAATGATGCACATTTGAAAATTTGAAGATCAGTTTGCCATAAAGGAGAAATATCTGATGAAATTGTTTAAGGTCACTTTTCAAAATCAAAGAAATTGCTCGCTGAGGAGCTCCTCGAAAGGCCACCTATTCAGAACATTCCAAATTCAAATTCAAGGCAGGCTATTGTTACTGCTGTACTGCCCATTGTCCATACCAAGCTCCATGCCTGGAGGCAAGCAGGGTTTTTTTTATTTTGAAAATTACCTCTGTGATTTCACCTTTAATATTTTATTTTTTTTGACTCGGCAAAACGTAAACATTTTTAGTTGTGCTTGATAAAGAGTATTTGAGCTAATCTATGCCCAATTATGATTCATTTAAATGCTTTGGATTTTAATGTGTGTTACTCTGCAGAAGTGATAAGTTTTCTTTTGACGCTCAGTTTATGTATTGTTCAAGAACGAAGCTCTGAGACAGAAAAGGTGAGTCCGTGGAGCCCTCTAAGTAGCCTCCTCTCTGTAAAAAATACCAAGATTGCAATGATTCAGCTAATTGTATGTTACCCCAGTGATTTTAAGACCCTCTCTGGAGCATGAGATTCCACATAAGTACAACATCTTGATTGATTTTCTCCCATATATATTTTAAAGGAGCATCAAAATTTTTATCAAGTAGATTCTTTACCCACATCATCTTTTGGGCTGTTGCAGAGGTCAAGGGATCAATCATCCTCAGACCTGTACCTGGGGAGCATTTCATTAAGTGTCTTGTCATTGATTTTTTACTGCCAACTGTTATGATCTACTGAAATCCTTGCATCTGATTGACTGACAGCAAATTGTCAGTAAAATCACTGATAAGACACTTCATGAAACGCTCCCCTGATTATCATCATTACACGTACATGACCATTCTCTGAACTCTATCCTTAGCTCTTTGACACAGTCCATTCTTATTTTTATTATACCATCTTCATTGACTTATATGCTTTTATTGATACATTGGTTACCAACAAACTCTCCCCATATTAAATTGGGGCTAATTGGTAAAACAACGTAACTCGATGAGCGCGTTCTGCCCATCCACGCGCTAATTTGGTAAACAACATAACTCGATAAGAGCATTCTTGCATCCACGCACTAATTTGGCAAGCAACCTAGTCGACGAGTTACGTGGATTAACCAAATCAGTGCTCAAATTGCTGCAGTGCAGTGCGCATGTTGCACGGCTATAGTCTTGATAGAGAGATACATGGTTTACTGTATCACCTAGCAGCTCTGGTGAGGTAAAACAATGTATCTCTGAGAATAGTGATATGTGCTTTTACCAACTTATTTCAAGCAAAAAATGAGAAAATTGGTAAAAATTTTGGTTAAAATAATTAAAAAACCAAATCGAGTTAAAAGTCAAAATTTTGACATATGAAAGAGCACTTATTGATATATCTAAAATGTTATAGAATATAAGAATGCCGCATTATGAGATACATGGTTTTAACCAAATTACGTCCATGTAACACCTGCACTAAGCACTTGAGTAAATCGGGCTGTTGTTTAGATGGAAGTACCTGTACTTCAGTATATATGCTCTATTATACCACCATCTCACTAGAAGGCAATTCTGCTGTGATCCTCAAAAATTGACAAAGCGTGATGGATCGTGGCTTGAGCTTTTTCAAATCTTCTCAGTCGTATCTCGAGCCTTTCTGGAGCGCCAATGATCGCCACCATCGCCCTTGTCGCCACCAAGTTTTGAACTGTTCAAAACTTCCATAGCGAGAGCGCGGAGGTCACAAGAGCGCCGCAGTCGTCTTAAAAGCGTATTAAAAATGACATGACCGTAGCTCTAATGTATCAGCAACGCCTAAAGTATACTTCAAGCGCATTGAAAGCGGCTCCTATCGCCCATGCTTTCAGGCCCATTCCCAAGTCGATTTCCCTCAGTTATGTTTCTGCGCATCTCATCTGCTCATCCTGGCTAGTATTATTACGTCATCACAACAGCAGTGCAATCAACGTGCAGGTCAAAAATTGAGTTGAAGGGCGATTCTGCCAAGCTTTGCAAAATTTTCGCAGATCGTCATGGATCGTCATGGTTGCTATGATCGCCTTCCTAGTGAGATGGGGCCCCTATATTTTGGATCAGGAATTAATCCTTCAGTGATTGGCTTAAAGACCATCGTGATCATATGTATTTTCAACTAATTTAGAATGTCGCCTGCAGGTCATACTGTTTGAAAAGTGACATCATTTTCCAAATAGTACACTATTTGTGAAATGACATCACAATACGCGAAGTCTATGGGCAAAATGAAATATTCAGCGGGCATACGAGAGCTCGAGTGCATACCATGGGCAGCTCTCGTGGTGTCACGGCTACTGCGTTTCTCAATTTCTGATCACTTTGGAGTTTATACTGTTTAATGCCATGGAACTTTTGATAATTAGAATTTGACATAAAGAATATAAGCACAAGACCACAAAAACGGCAAGAGAAAAAAAGTGAGCCATTTTACCAGGGTAAGTAACTTTTGAACAACTAGCCCATTTGTACAAGTAACCAAACTTGGGATGTCAGTGTAATTTGGGGATCATTGGTCATGTATATAAGTCAAAGGTCAAATGAGGTCATATGGTAACATTTTCTACTGGTTTAGTAACTTTAAACAACTAGCCCATTTGCAACCAAACTTGGATGGGAGATGCTCCATAGGGACCTGAATTTAATTGGGGGGGGGGGGGTCAAAAGTCATGTATGTAGGTCAAGGTGAATGAGTAAAAAACTTGAATAACTTTGTGACCCTTTGCCATTTTGGAACCAAACTTGGGCGGTAGATGCTCTATAGGGACCTCAATGGAATTTTTGAGTCAAAGGTCATGTATTTAGGTCAAAGGTCAAATGAGGTCAAATGATAAAAGTTTCTACCAGGGTTAGTAACTTTAAAACCAGCTAGCCCATTTGTAACCAAACTTGGGACCTCAATTTAATTTGGGGGTCAAAGGTCATGTATGTAGGTCAAAGGTCAATGAGGTCAAATGTTAACATTTTCTACTGTGGTTGGTTATTTTTGAACCACTAGCCCATTGTAACCAAACTTTTATGGTACATGCCTTTACAGTGACCTTAATGTTATTTAGACGTCTAAGGTCATATATGTCGGTCAAATGTTAACATTTACGTGCAAGATTCTACTGGGGTTGGTAACTTTCGAACCATAAGCCCATTGTAACCTGACTTGGATAGTAGATAGCTTGCAGGGACCTCAGTTAATGTTGTGGTCAAAGGTCATGTTTTTAGGTCAAAGGTCAAATTTGATCAAATTACAATTTACCTGCAAGTATAATTGCACATGGATGTGGCAGGACACATTATGGCTATTGGCTTGTTGTTATTATTGATCAAATTTGGTACTAAGACCAAGCGGGTTTGTCAATTTTAATGATTCTTTTCAGCATTCTATGTTATGTTTTATGTTTTAAAGACATCAGTCTGAAGACCCGTATGCGACCGTATTCTGAAGTATCTTATGAGGGGACACCAGAAATATTTGTGTGGGACAACAGCTCTTGGGCTGAGCTATGCATATCAACACTGCATGAAGCAAACTGGTTCTGCTCTCGTAATGGCTTCTCAGGTGCATATGCCAGGCTCTCCAGTGGAGCTTCGAGCAGTCGTCGACTGTACTATCATATTATAACCTATGGATCGGAATGCTTTGTAAGAAAGTATACAACTCCTGTTTCCTGTTACAGCAGCAGTACTTTGATATGTAATGCAAGTAAGTTCACAAAAGTTTTTTTTTTAAATTTCCATAACATGATGGGGGGGGGCCTAAGATATGCACTGTGTTTTCACACATCCAAAAACTTGCAAAATTCATTAAGTTATGTGAATTTGTTTCATCCATCTTGGTTCTAAAACTTTCAAAACTTGTTATTCTGAATTTATGGGGAGTAATGTCAATAACACATTTTTCAAGTTAATATCAGTACCAGTTTCATATTCTCTTCAGCAAAATGAAGGCTTCTCAAAGCTAATCACATGAAATAAATGAATACAAATCTTTATTTTGAAACCAGTTGGTGTGAATTTCACTCTGATTTATGATTATCTTAAGAAATGAAGGAAAATTCCTGATTCTATTTAGCAAACCTTGATGATATTCTCGTTACTCTGTCGCATGGGATCTTTGGTGCATTTGAGGCTTCAAATTGCATGTATTTTCAGTGTACATATGTACATTGCAAATGCACACTACATCAAATGAAATAATCTACCTCTCTTTCAGTATAAATATGCTCAAACATTCTTTTGAGGTCCCACGAGCTAGACACCCACGAGTCATGAGGCGTCTTCAGAAATACTGTTGTGTGAAAAGATGCATCTGTAATGCAAATTGTTGAAAATCAGAATTTTCAAACACAGAATGATAATTAGAAGGATAGCAGTTTTGTTGTGGAATGATATTGGCTGAAATTTCCAGTATGTCACAACAGACATTTTAATTTTTGTATTTTTGCGTTCCAGACACCTTTCTTTTTCCGGTGTTTTCCTAAGATACCTACATCGATTCGATTAGATTGCAGACTGTTGATAAGACAGGTTTTGACATGTGATTTCAAAATTTGTGAATGAACATAGATTAGAGTTAACACTGCAAAACTTTAGATTTATATGTGCTAAGCCTTTAATGACTCATAATTGCGCATTTACCACGCCTCTTTGTCTGTATTATTAGACCAGACATTTCCTATTCGGCTGACCAATGGGACAGAGCCATATGAAGGCAGAGTTGAAATCAAAAAAAGCGAAGTAGGAATTTGGACACCAGTGACCATCTGCCATTATACTGTCAGTTCGCATATGACGCAACTGGAAGAGAGATTCACAAATGCCACCTGC